>CATIWO010089145.1:0-50025 GCA_949673435.1 Macaranga tanarius | reverse complement strand
TATATCACTTAAATAGTTCTTGAGAAGTGATATATATATTATTATATTGATAATTACTTATTGAGTCGCAAGCTCACCCCTTTGCAACTATTTTTCAGGAAATAGTTAGTAAGAGCTTGACGCGTGATTTGTTGGTGACTTCCGGAGGCCGAGGTGTGCTTGGTGAACCATCCTTCATTCTCATTTATCATGCATCATCTTGCATTTGGTATTGATGCCATTTATAAATTGGCAATATGTAATGTTTGAGTTGTGGATGTTTATGTAATGTATATGAGAGTAGTGGATTGTGAAGTAAGAGAACATTCAAACATTTATGTATTTGTCATTTGAAAGAGTAATCAATGTTATATTGGTGTATTGAGGTTTAAGAAGCATATTGTGATTATGAAATGGTGTGTGAGAAGCATGGTTGAATGTGTATTATGATGTTTTAGAGGTTTGGTGTGGATTTGTATGTTTATAATACGTTGTTGTTGCTTGGTTTGAATTTAAGTCTTGTGTTTTGACATTTTAACCAACTTCAAGGGTATTTTGGTCAATTCCTATCAATGAATTTTGTCTTTGTATCTTCATAAAAGTTTTAGCTCTCTGAGTTAGCTTTCCGTAGCTTTTTGAATCACTCAAATCCGAGTTCGGTAGAGTGAGTTATGGCCGAAAGAGTGCAGCATGGTCTCTTCGGTCGAGTCGGGTTGATTTCTGCGAACCGGTGCCGAGTCGGCAAGAAATTGCCGACTCGTGACTGCGAGTGAAGTTGCCGACTCATTCATGACTCGGCAAGAATGTTGCCGACTCGGGCCTTACTCGGCAACGGTTCGGTTTTTCTTCAGCACTTTTCTGTCTTCGTATTTTGACCATAACTTGAGCTACAGACCTCCAAATGAGGCGTGGTTTAAAGCTATGGAAACTTTAAAGAGTCTTCTATAACTTGTATGTTTTAAAAATTTCGAAAATCCACCTCTAATATAGTAAAAAATGGCCAAACATTGTATTGGTCATTTTAATTTACAATCTGCCATGCATGACCTTTAGGTCTTCAAAACCTCATAATTATTTTTGTACATTTCCAAATTATGTGATTCAAATTGCATATAAAACTAGACTCATAAATAAATATTTTTAATGGTTTGGAAGTGAATATTTCAACTTTAATTTTATATATTTGGTCATGAGGTTTATACTATATTAGTTTTAAGCTATAGTAGTATAAGTATGTATTTTATGGTTGAGTTTGATGTTATTATGTATTGTATACTTATGTGACATATGTGATGAATATGAAGGTGCATGGCATATAGATGTGTTCTAGAAAGAATTTTATTTTCTTTCTTATTGGAACACGTGTCGGACGGGTTGGAGGCCACGTGTTGCAGTTCTCACAATTATAAACGGTAAATATACCGATCATATACTTAATATATACCAAAAGTATACCAATCATATACCAAAAGTATACCAACTATATACCAACAATATATAACAAGGTAGAACTTCATTCCACATCATAATCAACACAACTCAATACAATTGCATCATAATAAATCATCATTTTAACATTTCATCTATGATTATGAATTCACAATTCATTTATCTTTAGTAAGTGAAAACACAATTATACACACAATAGAGTCTAATCTCTATATATATATATGTAAGTAATTACTTACCTCAAAGTGTTTCTAACTTTAAAAAGGGTCTTTCTTTTACTTATGAGTGCAATCCTTCCCTTTATCAAGTCCTATACATAACCACATATCAATCTCACATAACAACCATGACTCTTGCACCCAAATGCACTAGATGCACTTTAAAGCTCAAGATTTAATATATCTAAATAATTCACACACAAGTTCAAAAATCATGAAAATAATATTGAAGCTAGATATATGAGTCTACTTCCAATTCCAACTAGAATTACTCAAATCAGACATGTATGGAATTAATTATGGATTTTTGAGTAAATTCGGGCAAAACAGAGTCAATAGGTTGAGTAAGAAAATGTCGGGCCATTTTAGATAGTCTTAACAACAAAATTAGCTATGGCTCAAAACACAAAAATTGTAGAGGACTCTTTGAATTTTCCAGAACATCAAATCTTGCTCAAATCAGAGCTTTACAACTCCAAATATAGCAAAAATACTAAGACTGATGTATGAAGAAAACAGAACACGAATTTCACCCATCAAAACCTAGCTTCAATTAACTAAAATAAATACAAGACTTACCAAATTAATACTTCCAAAATCTTATGGATCTTCTAAAACTCCCCAAATTAATTACTAAATATGTAGAGAAAATTAAAATCTCCCAAAACTATCAAGAATTCCCTCTTCTCCTTCCTAATAAAAATTCTCTACTCACTCACAACCATATATACACACATAACACTCCCACCAATCATAATTCAACAATTGTGAATGAGGTGTCTTCCTCATTAATGCTAAATTATCACCTATCCAATTAATAAATAATAAAAATAAATATTTAGATAATTATATATAAATATCACAACAATAACATCTTAACTCCTTAATGAATTGGGATTATTAACTACTAACCCACAACTTTCTATTTTGACAAATAACTCAAAAACTTTCTTAACAAATATGCCCCTCTCTACCAACATACATATACACACTTAAATATAATCCACAACTCTATTCTAAATGTCATGAAGGTATAATGCATGAACAATGCTTCTAATATATATATATATATATATATATATATATATATATATATATATAAGAACATTGAACGCTAATAAATTAAATTTGTATTATTAGTATTTTTATGAAAAAATTTAAAATATATTATTTTTTTAGCTATAAAAGATGGAACTACTTTTTCTTTTAACATATATATATATAATGACATTAATGTAATATATATATATATTGGCATTTCCACCATGTACGTCCAATAGAATACGACAACGACGTAATGGTGGTTCGGTTAAAAATAATAACACCCTTGTCCACATGTAGTCAATAATTATAAATAAATAAAAAACGTGTATTTTCTTTTTTTCTTCTTATGTTTGACAAAACTAAAGAAGATTTTCATTTGTCGATAAATAAAAATAGATTAATTATTTAGTTACATCAGCAAATGAGGATTAATGCCTGATTAAGGAGCAATCACCATCATTATTGACTGTACCCCGTCACGAAATGAACCTTTCTCAAAAATAGATGTGAATCATTTTTATGCAGAGCATTGAATCATATATATATATATATATATATATATATATATGATTTCATAATCCACTTTTGTTTCTAATTGTATGTGTTACTAAGTTTAATCAGCACAATAATATAATTAAGGAATGGCTTATTTGTGAAAAAAATCCAAACGTTTACAGCTTTTTGTAATTTTATCTCAATCTTTTAATTTTTACAATTATGTCCTAATTTTTAAATTTTTTTACAATATTAACACATTAATGAATTTTATCAAAATTATTTTAGAAAATTTTGAGTGGACAATGAAGTGTAATGTCACCAACACAAAGAGAGGACTCCAATAAGTCTTATTGCAAAACATTAATGAATTAATGTTTTGCAATAATGTGTTAATATTGACCAAATTCATTAATGTGTTAATATTGTAAAAAAAAATTAAAAATTGGGACATAATTGCAAAAATTAAAAAATTGAGATTAAATTGCAAAAAGCTGTAAACGTTTGGATTTTTTTTACAAATAAGCCTTAAGGAATATATGTTTGAAATTAACCTTGTTTTAGTGTACACCTATTGATAATTTTTTTTTTGTTTGAAAAATAAAACTAAACAAACGTCGGCTAATTAAAAAACTTTTAGTTTATGAGAGTAATTTTTCTTTTTTTAAAAAAAAAAAAAAAGTTGATAGTGAATTAAAAGTTGTCTGTTTTTGTTTTTGAAAAAGAAAATAAAACTCGAAACAATTAAGAAGAGGTAAAATTTAATTAATTGATTTTCTGAAAAACAGTTGAAACTTGAAAGTAAGCTGAGTAAGGTGACTGTTAGATAGCTATGCAGCATGTGGAGGATAATAAGCCAAAATTGCAAGTACGCCTTTTATTTTATTTTATTTTCATCATAAAAAAATATTATGATCGTGCGTGTTGTTCTGTTTTGGGACTGACAAGTATTTTTTTTACTTCATTAGGAATAGCAGCCCCTTCGTCAACACTGAAATGACAAAGTTATTTTTTTTTAATACAAACTATCAACGACTGAACACCTTAAACTTTTTCACATTTATAAATTATTTTTTTTGTCTTATACTCAAAATTTCAGATGCAAGGTAAATTATTTTCAACAATTCAAATTCATAAGCACTTTACACTATTTTATTTTCATTTTTTTGTCTTTTACTATTTATAGTCATAAAATTTTCAATTATTTCCATAAAAAGAATAAACTTATTTTTTATATATAAAACTTAAGTTTAAAATTTTATTTATAAAAAGTTGTACTTTAAATCAAGAACCGTTGGTTGAATTTTGATAAAATTGCGTTACACCCAAGTCTTAAATGCATATGAAATTATGAATTGTGTCTTTTTCTGTACGTACAATTACGACTAATCAATGGCCACCCGTCGTTTTAAAAATATATACCCACGCGGGCCACACCTGTGACTGTGAGCTATGGCCCATTTAGTACAAGGGCAGTGGTCCAATGGAAACCTCCATATTTCCCTTCATATCTTCAGTTTTATTTTATTTATTTATTTATTTTTTTTTTTGAACAAGCATATCTTCAGAAATCAGAATTTGCTCCCGCCTATTAGGGTTTTATTAAATACAAAATTGATATTAAAGGTATCAAACCATATATTTCTTCCATAATTCATCCCTACTTCAAAGAAAATAATATTTCTGTAATATTTTTTTATACTTCTATTTCAGCACCTTTCATTATATTTTATTTTTCTCATTTATTATGAAATGTTTTCAACTTTTTAAAATAAATAATATTTTTTAAAACAATTAGTAAATATTAAAATTAACAAGCATTCAAATGTATTAAAGAATAACTTTTATTAATGGTAAAAATAAATATATATACAATGTAAACACAATGGAATATAATTTTAAAAAATAATAATAATATATGATTAAAAATAATAAAATAAAAGTGTCATAAAATTTGAAATTTTTTAATAACATCATTTAACTTTAGGTATGACCTAGTCGTTACATTTTTTTTATTACTTATTCCATATGATTTATACTTGATAAAATGAAAAACGATACATACCTAAATATTTATGTGACAAACATTCAATAGATAATTTTTGATTTTTATCTAGTTTATTACATTTATACTACCTATATGATGTGCTAAGTGTCTTAACTAATTTCTACTCATTTACTTCGATCGTTTATAATTTTATATTACCTTGTCTTCTATTAGTAAGACATTTATACTAGTATAACCACAACAAAAGAGAACTTCAAGTAATATTTTGTATAATTTTAGATACATCTATTTTAATACCTTTAATTGTATATATTTTTTGTATTTATTATAATTTTTATTTTATTTTTGATGTTTTTAAATATAAATAATAATTTCTTTAAAAATAGTCAATAAAAATTATATTTAAATCCAATACAATAGGAGTGTTGAAAAATTAGAATATAATATATAAAAATGATTAATATAATTTTAAAAAATAAAATATGTGATTAAAAGTGTACGTTAAAATAAAAGCCCCTAAAATAAAAATATTGTTGAAATATCATTTAGTTTTATCTTATTTGTTAAATCATGCGCACTTATTAAATATTACACAGTTTTTCAAAAATAAATTTATAATTTATTAATTATATTTTACTTATATATATATATATGTATGTATGTATAAATTTGATTCAAAGTGTAGATATTATATGCAAAAAAATTAAAAATTATAAAAATATATATATATATTAATATATATGATTCAAAATGTAGATATTGTATGCAAAAAAAATTAAAAATTATAAAAATATATATGTATGAGGAACAGAAGGCAATAGTTACATGAAGTTAAAAAGTAAGACGTGAGAAATTATTGTAATTATTCAGACAAGACCTGACATCAAGTTTAATTTATTGAGAAATAAGTGATGAAACTGCACATGTTTGATCAACTTGCATATAGTATAGTACAAGTGCAACAGATCAACGTAATTTACGGAAATAATAAGGATGAGTTGCAGTAGCTTCATGCCAATTTCATGGCCAGTCCGCACCCGAATCAAGAAAAGAAACCAGTGACATGAAATCTGATGAACCCAAGTCTCCTTCAGCTTGAACGCATTCATTTGCATCCCAATTCTCCTCAAATTTCGCTGGGAACTCATCCGATGCTTCTCTTTTCAATAGCGCATTACCATTTTCATCGTCACCATCTGCTTTTATAACATTATCAATTGCATGATCACTACCCTTTGTGGTGGCGAGGCCTGCAGCTGGATCAAGAATCTGACAAAAATCTTCGACATTGAAATCCAATAGAAAGTCAGATGAATTTTCATCCCCAGATGCCCACGAGAGTGATGGGTCACTTGATTGATCAGTTTCATTGGTCATAAGATTATCTTCTGCAGGTCTTTGATCTTTGTGTTCTTGTAGAGGTGCAGGGGCATTCGTGCGAGTAAGTTCAGAGCTTCGACTGACTATTAGGGGCTCATTGCAAGATTTCAAACGCGGTAGTACTGGCTGCTTCCCAAGTTTAGGGAGCGTTAGTTGCAAGTCTTGTGCTTTCTTGGATAAATTGGAGTTCCAGTAATTCTTTATTTCATTATCTGTTCGCCCTGGAAGTCTGCCTGCTATTAGAGACCATCTGCTTACAAATAATTGAGCGAGAGAGATTGCTGTCATCAATTTATTATGCATATAAAGAAAGAGATTTAAACAGACAAGTAAACGTATACAACACCTGTTCCCTAAGAGCTTGTGAAGCCTCATAATGAGTTCTTCTTCGTCATCAGATATATTCCCTCTCTTAATATCAGGTCTCAAGTAATTCAACCAACGAAGCCTGCAGCTCTTTCCACATCTCTTTAAACCTGCATGTATATATGATCTCGTTAACAATTTCTAGCCAAAAAAAAAAAAAAAAAAGTCCCATATAGATTAAATTATTAAAAGTAGTTGGACTGACCTGTTTTTTTGGCAGCATTGCTCCATTTACCTTCACCATGGATGGAAACATAATCAGTGAGCAATTTGTCTTCAGAAGCAGTCCATGCTCCTTTGTTTAAGCCATCCTTCGAACAGCGAGGTGCTCTTCCCATATCTCTTTAATTTCTCTCACACTGCTGTGAACTAATTAGGAGCACAACTGCTGTGAACTAAGTATCAAAACTGATAGCTCAATTATTGGTTACCTCGCTGCCACTCTTTCATGCCGTCCAATGTCCAAGTCTTTATAGCCGCTCTTCCTCAAACAGAGGGCCCATCAAAATATTATGTCATATTTAAATTATATATATGTATATAACATGTGCAATTTAACATCAAGGACCACGTGATTCTGTCAGTTTTGTTCCATTAAAAGAAAGTAGTCTCTCTCTCTCTATATTCATATGCTCTCCTCAGATTCAATCTAATTAGTTAAGCTGCATGCTAACTTATAAAACTTTAGCATTTTTGTTTTTCTTTAATTATAAACAAATTAACAATTAATCACATGTGGGCTCTGAATACCAGTCCTATATATAAAAAAAACTACTTTTCATATCTATATAGTAGTCCTCAAATAATTACTAGCTATATATATTTTCTCAAAAAAAGTATAAGCCATATATATAGATTTCCCATGAATTAAAAAAATAATTATTTAATAACAATAGGATATTATATAAGGTAATGTCTAGATGATAATTCCATGTTTTCGTCAAGGAAAAAACTTAATTAAGGAAGCTTGTGAAGGAGACCATCATCTCATTAATATAAGCACGATCATAACCGTGGAGAGATACCACAAAATTAAAAATATATATATAAAAGGATCCCTCATTTTATAAAAAAAACTGAATATTTTGAAGGATTAAAACCGTCATTTGTTGCGCTACGCAACACACTATTCAGTATTCACATTGCTCAACGAACAGTAATATAATTGGTTATCATAATTAACTTATACACCGCAGCTAACATTCCTTACAAACATTCTCTTTTAAAAACTTTATCTTAGTTCAGATTTTATGAGATGTATCAACATTTTTAAAAAAAAACTTCATATGTATTTTGAAGTATCAAAATTAATCATGAGTATTATATATTTAATCAACAAAATTAAAAAAAAAAACATGCATTAACTAATTTGCCATTTTAACATTTAAGGGCTTTAAATATTGTTTATATTGAAAAACTTTTAGCTTCTTTAATATTTATGTTCTTATAATTTATGATCAACAGATATCATTTCGATATTAGTGTTTTACATAATACTGTAATGTAACAGCGATATTACATGAATTATTTATACAATAATTAACTTTAAATTAATTTGACATTCAACTACCAATTTAAATCATAAATTATAAGAACATAAATAAGCCTAATACATCACTAGTTTATGAATTTAATACTTTTTATCATCTTCAACTCATAATTTGACCATTTAGACACTTCAATTTATTAAAAATAAGACTTATAAATATTTTTTAACACTAATTGAGATGTCTAAATGATGTTTTTATAAGTTAAAAATGGAACTATTTAAATACCTAAACTTATTAAAAAGTGTTCATAAAATATATATATATTTTGCAAATTGATATGTTAAAATGATTAATTTATAAATTAAAACAGCAGACTAACAAAACATGTCAAACTTAAGGAGGACACAAATATATTATACCAATATAAATAATATTAGTTTTGCATCAAATTAAAAAAATATTTTTAAAAATTAATAATTTAAATATATTTATCAACTCCATGATGCATGAAATTATATATTTAGCCTATATTATCAAAGGTTTGCATTAATTATTACATGACTATTATATTGGAATGAAGATGAATTTAATGCCTTGAGCCAAAATTTTAAAAATGTGAAATTTATTATCTCTCATATGGCTTAAACAAAGAATCAGATCATTCTCAATAATTTATAGTAATTAATAATTTTTTTTTTGCATACAAACACAGGTTTGGAACTATGTATGTGGCTGGGCATGAAAGAATCTTTAAATATATTAATTTGGTGGGTGGAAATTTAGTTAGATTCTTTCCAAGGACAGCTTGTTTTGATAGGAAAATTTTTGTTTTTTTACCGGGGATAAGGAATTGGGTAGAAGCTGGGACTCGAACACTGAATTCCTTGGCCATTATCAAGGTGCATTGGCGTTTTGATAGAAATCAGTACTATGTTAATATATGGTTTATATATTAATAATGGCATATTTATAATTTAAAGGAGTGGAATTAATTAAAGTTGTTGTTTAAATTTATTTGGTGAGTGGAAATTTTTATCTCAAAGGAAAGATTGCATGGGACGGCCAAAAAAAAAACTATAAAGATTAAAAATGATTGCTTGTGTCTGTGGTTCTATTGCATTGTTATTGAGAATTTGCATCGTACCAAAAGCAAAATAAGTTTATTGAACTGAGTAGACATCATGGTTATTTATTTATTTATTTTTTAGCATAAACATCATGGTTAATTGGTTCGTATCTCGCCGGTTGCAAGTTATTATAATGCTCAATCAATGTCTTTTCTCGTTAGCTTTCAAATTTCTGAACATTAATTATATAATCAATATGTCTCATTTCCTGAATTGGTTTTTGTTTTTAATATATATATATATATATAATTAGTGAATTTATTTGAGAGAATTAGCCGATTTGGAGAATTTTTTTTTTATCCAAAAGCTCAAATAGTTAAAATGACCCGTTTTTGAATTAATTGTCTAATGCATGAATTTTAGGTCACAAGGACGGCACAATTAGAAGCAAAATTAAGGGAATGACCACGATAAGTTTAGCGGTGCGTGATATCACACTAGATTTTTTTGAAAAATCACAATATAACTCCATTTTATAAGGAATTTTTTATTTTTAAAAGGTTAAAAACGTAATTTATCACGTTAGGCACCCTCGCTCTTGCGATACAAATATCGTTTCCCTCGAGGAGAATTCATTATCTACCCTTCTGAGTTGCTTTTCAACGAAACATTTGAATGTAGACTTGAAAGTTTGTTCGCATATACGAACAAAAAACAAAATATTTGCACCAACGTCAATTCAGATTTAAAATCATCATGCAAATATATATATATATATACACAAACAGTTTAAATTATGTATACTCTCTGGAAACTGTTAGTCTGTTACCATAAATTTAGTTCTACCATAACTTTTATAGCCATTTTATTATTTTTTTAAAATAAGCAACAGTTACAAACAATAAACATATGTAGTTCTGGGAAATTCACAACTCACAATTCAAGTGTTTCGATTTATTTTGGTTAGCTTTGTTGTGTTGTAACTTGCAACCTATTCATGTCAAAACTAGTGGGAAAAGATATAGACATGTTCAAATTGAACCAAAATTATAAAACTGAATCGATGGATCATTTTTTTAGTCAAAATCAGGATCAAAACATAACTCTTTTAACGTTTGATTCTAATTTCTACTTTGCTTAAACTAAACCAGATCTATTCTGATTTTTCATTACTATATTTAATATGCTTTTTGTAATTATTTTTACTATATCTAATAACATTTATTGATTATATTGACATTTAATTAAATTTTGAAAATAAAATTTGATAGATATATTTTATGAAAAAATTAATTATTTTAATTTTAATTATTTCTTGTGCTTTTGAATATTTTTACTATTATTTGATTGTTTGAAATAGACTTAATAATAAGGAATAAGTACAAACAAAGTAGCATATGGTTAGACACTCTTTCTCTTAAAGGACTGTGATATTTTTCATAATATTTAAAAGTCTGTAGTTTGATTATACTTACATTTTAATACCCTACTTAATAATATTATTAAAAATATATAATATAATGTTAATATAATATAGATATTTAATATTAAAATTATTTACTAAGTAGTATATCATTCAATTAATTAAAATAAATTCACAAAAAATAAAAATAAGATGTATTTTTAATTTTATTAGAAATAATAAGAAATAATTTTTAAAATAAATTTATAATATTTTTAAATGTGTCTAAATAGTTATATTGATAGTAAATTATATGCATAACATTTTTATTAGTGAAAGGTATTGTTATAGTAAAATTTTATTAAAAAATGATGATGATATTAGTTGAGAGAATATCAAAGTGTTTGAAAAAGAAACTACATACCTCTAAATGTCAAAAAAAAAAGTCACAAGTTTTTAAGTAAAAATGTGTCTAAGCACATTATACTTTTTTGTACTTATCGCTAATAATAATGTTAGGTACGATATTTAAAAAAAATTATATGTATTTTTTAAAATATTGTAATTATTGTTACGATATCTAATAACATTTTATTGATAATATTGAAACTTAATTAAATTTTAGAAATAAAATTTGATAGATTTATTTTATGAAAATATTAATTACTTTAATTTAATTTTTTTTTGTGCTGTTAGAATATTTTTAGTATTAGTTGATTATTTGAAATAGACTTAATAATTAAAAAAAACTCTAACCACCTGTTTTCTCTCTTTTTTTTTTTTTTTTTTTTCTGTTTCTCTGTTTTTCGTCAAAATTCTTCATTTTTTTGTCACTATCGATCATCTCTGAGATCGGTATACCTAATATTATTATTATTATATTTCTTTTTTTTAATGAAAATCCATGGATCATCATTCATTTAAAATAAAATTACAAGTTGATTAAAAAAATAATATCAATAACAATACAATTAAGAAATATTAAAAATAAAATTTCACTCAAATCATAATTTTTTTCTTATCGCTATTATTCAATCGCGTTGACAAAACTCTTTTGATGTACAACTTCTTCAATCTGTACGCTACACTTAATGGATTTGATCAGCCATAAAGTGACTATTTGATCTTTAAATGAGTCCGATTGCAGAAATATCAACATAAGTTTCACAATTAGAAGATAATCAAACTCAATAGAAGAGCAACAATTAAATCACCTGAAGGGTAGTAACTCCATATAGCTAGAAATAATTCAAAAAAAAACCCAATAAAAAATAAACATATCAAAAATATGTATTTATTAAATGAAAGAAAAAATAAAATATAAAGAAATAAGAAGAAACCGCTTATTTTTAAAAAAAAATTATATGTATTTTTCAAAATTTTGTAACTAGAAATACAATTAAATAATTTTTAACGAAATAAAAAGAGAATCGGGACTAGTCAAATCAAACCATAACCAATTTTAAATAAAAATTGGGTTGAAAGTAAAACCAGCCCAAATGTAAAATTGTCTACAAAAAAACGATTTAGGTTTCGGTTCATTACCGCAAGTGAGCATATATATAAAATGAAAAGACATTGGACAAAGAATATTTGAGCGTTTAAAATGAAGATCGATGGAACTGTTTTTACATTTTAGAGTGACTTTTGATACATCAAGAGTAAGAATAATAAAATTGTGTACAAAAAATTATTTAGGTCTCGGTTCATTACCGCATGTGAACATATATATAAAATGAAAAGACATTTGACAAAGAATATTGGAGCATTTAAAATGAAGATCGATGATACTGTTTTTATTTTTAGAGGGACTTTTGATACATCAAGAGTAAGAATAATAAAATTGTCTACAAAAAACGATTTAGGTTTCTGTTCATTACCGCATGTGAACATATATATCAAATGAAAAGACATTTGACAAAGAATATTGGAGCGTTTAAACTTTAAAATGAACATTGATGATACTGTTTATATTTTGAGATAGTATTACCTACACTGGATAACTGGATGTATTACACTCAATGGTAAAATTTAAAACACATTATTCAAGTGTTTTACATTTAATTGATAAAATAAAAATTATTTTTTAAATTCTACACCTAATATCGGTAAAAATCCTCCTTTTACTTGCCAGGGTGACTTTTGATACATCAACAGTAAGAACAATAATTAATGTCAATGATTGTTTGCTTTTTTTATTTATTTATTTTTATTGCTTTTGTACATACGTCCATTGTAAACTTTTCAATGTTCTTTGTCCTTTTTACAAGTGTATTTTGAATTATGCTCGCAGACCGTAGCTGCTGCCTCCATTAATTATATTTATACAAATATATTTTTTTATCTAAATTTAAATTTAAAAGTTATCATATACTTCAACTACATTACAAATTATTATATCAATATTTATAATTAAAAAATTAATTTAATAATTTTTAATTTTATTTATCCAAACTTATGTGTACTAAAGGAGTTAAAAACAGTAAGTATAAAAGTAATTAAATTATATTATAATGTCTTTATGCCGTATGTGTTAATTATTTAAAAAATATATATATTATAATGTCTTTTAGACAAAAAGTAAAATAAGTTCTGTGGGTATGTTACAAGATGAACATTGATAAACAATATACCCAGATGATTTACAGAAAAAGGAAAGATCAACAAAGTTGAAGCAACAACAATCATAAATAAATGACCAAGAAATTAAAAGGAAAAGAAAGTCACTTAAAATGTCGGTATGTCAATGCCGCATGATATGATCCTTTCTCACCACAGTGGGAAAGGCCATGAATAGATGCAGAGAAGTTTGACATCCGGCTGATCGACCAAACAACTTCTTGTTATCTTTCGCAAACTGATGGGAGTGACCAAACCCATCTTGAACAAACTGTAATTAATCAATCTTCTTGAAAGAAAATTGATCAAACCAATTAATATGTGTTGTAAATTCTGATCTGGTGGATCCCTGCGAAGCTCAAAATCCTCAAATAGATGATAGAAAGCAGAGCTCTATAACAACTACATACTAAGTATAAAACTTTTTTTTTATGACAAAAGATAATAACAACTACATACTAAGTATAAAAACTTAACCACATGATTCCCTAAGATTTTACCCTAATCCCACTATTATCCTAAATATTTAATTTGTCATTTGAAACTTCTAAAATTTTAATTTCGATCCTACTGAAACCTTTATCGTCATTTTTCGGCATAAAAATTCATTGGCACGTTGACATGCATCGAACCAGACATATCATTTTCATTTGTAAATATTTTGACACATCACTAAAATAGCATATATCAGCATATCATGTCACTTGCTTCATTTATCATTTAAAATTTAATTTTTTACTATAATATTAAAACCTTTCCATTCTTAAAAAATATATATATATATATCTTTATTTCTCTCTTTCTTCATTCCTCTTTCTTTCTCTGCAATTAGACTCCCTCATTTTCCTACTGTCTCACCATGACCTTGTTTGTGAATCTGCAATTTGTGTATTGAAATAGTGAAAAATAAGAACAAGACCGCAAAGAAGAGAAAGACGATGATGCAGGAAAAAAAATTGGAGATAGAATTAGTGGCTATGTGGCCAATAATAGCAAGACGCCACGCGGCCATTTTTAATTAAAAAGTTTAAAAAAAGTGACATGTCATACTGATATAAACTATTTTAGTGATGTGTCAAAATGTCTACAAGTGAAAATAATATGTGTAGCTCCATATCAGCGTACCGGTGAGTTTTTATGTCGGAAAATGACAATAAAGGTTTCAATATGATTGAAATTAAAATTTTGAGAATTTCAAATGGCAAATTAAATATTTAGGACGATAGTGAAATTATGGTAAAATCATAGGGACGGTGAGAGTAAATAACCCCATATTTCAGGTAAATTATATTAAATTTGAGCAGACAAATAAGTGTTCATTTTATTTTCATATTATAATATTAAATTACTGAAAAAAGTGGCAGTACATTGAATTTAAACATCTCAATCATTGAATTTTGAATGTTATATCAAAAAAATATTGATTCAGGGGTTGCATTATTAAATAAGATTTCAAAAATGACTTCAATGTTTTCAATGCTAGTGCAGAAAAAAGATAATTAGTGGAAAAAACAAAAAAAAAAAAGTATACTTAATCATTTGTGTATATTTACTAAATAAAAAATAACAGCCACATTCCAACAAAATCCACGATGGCCGTCAATAAAGGTTTGAGCATGATGTACGGGGTAGTTTGGTATATAATTTTGTCGTAGGTTTGAATTATTAAATAAGGTTTCAAAAACGACTTAAGTGTTTTTAATACTAGTGTGGAAAAAAGATAAGTGGAAAAAACAAAAATATATATACACTTAATCATGTATATTTATTAAATAAAAAAAAACAATTACAACCAACAACCGTTAAAATCAGATGGTAGAAGATTATTTCTCTCTTAAGTTAAAGTCTCGAGTTCAAGTCTTAATGAACGCAGTCACGTTAAATAATTACGGGAAGATTTTTACCGTTCTTGTGGTTCTACTCGAATCGAACTAAATTAGTCAGAATCCAATAGACTCTGAATAGCAGTATTAGACTCTAAATACCAATGTTCACACCAAAAAAAATAATTACATTCCAACAAAATTCATGATCTTCGATAATGGTTTCAACATGATGAAAGGGGAAGTTTGGTACATAATTTTGTCCTATATTTTAAAGACTTTTTTTTTGGGGGGAAAAGAGAGGGGCCGGAACTTGAACTCAACACCCTCTACACTGCTAGTGAAAATCTTAGTCACTAAGCTAAGAGTGCGCTGACTATTTTAAAGACTTTTGTTTATAGTATGTATATGTGTATAAATAATTATTTTCATTTAAAATTAAAAAATTATTGTCTATTTGAATATATTGCAAACTGCGTGTATCAATAAAAATCAATTTAATAATTTTTAATTATATATATATGTATTAAAAGACTCATTTTAAGAGATAGACAAATTATTAAATTTGTTGTATTTTTTAGATCTTTTCTTATTAATAGATCTATCTTGTTTTGTTGTATTTTTTAGATGTATGTATGTTAGTAATAGATCTATGTTTATAGTTGTGGTATTTCTAGTGTTTGTTGTGGATTTTGTGTCGCAACTCGCATGTATTCAACTATGGCTGTGTTTTTGTGGGTCTGATGTATGAACTCTCTCTACGGTGCAAAAAGCGGCTGTCTCGAAGCTCATGATGCGCAACTCCAGTCATCGTCTCTATTAAGTGGGTGCTCTCCTATTGTTATCTGGATCATGAATCAATCTTCTAGAGCAATGAGCGGCAACCTTGTCTCTTCAATTGTGCTGCTGATGTTCATAATCCAGTGCCTCTGTTTGGTTGTAATTCTTATTAATATTAATGAAAATCCGCAATTAAACAAATTATTAAAAGAATGAAATAAAATTAGAATGACAATTTTAATTAAGATGGTATGTGTAGATGATAATAAAAGATGGACATAAATTAAAATGAAAGCATTTAAATATATAAATTTACTTTTTTTTTTTGAACATAAATATATAAATTTACTTAGAAGTCACTTTTAACGAATTGATACATTTAAAAGATAATTTTTTAAGTTAAATAAATCAACTAGACCTTAATCTAATAAAATTCAGTTATATTGGACCATTCTTTAAAGAATTGTTATAATTAAATCATAAAAATCAAATAAAAATGTAATTTTAACACCAATTAATAAAAATTAGTGTGAATAATAATAAGAATTGATGAAATTACTTTTAAAATATATATTTATGATATTTCTAATTTTTTTAAGATTTTTAAATTTATAGGAATATATTTTTTAATTTTTAAAAATTCAAAGAAAAGTTAAAAATATTTTTTATAGACCTTAAAAATTTCAAAAAATTTAAAAATTTTACAATTAAGTGATATACATTTAAAAAAAATTAAAAAAATTTTGTACACTTATTATAGAAAATTTTTAATTCTTTTTTTTTAATGTATTTCAATTGATTGTAAAATTTTTTAAATTTTTTGAAAATGTTTAGCTCTATAAAAAAAAATTAAAACTTTTTTTTGAAGTTTTAAAAGTTTAAAAATATATTCCTATAAATTTAAAAATCTTAAAAAAAAATAGAAATATCATACTTATGTTTTAAAAGCAATTTTATTAATTCTTATTGTTATTCACACTAATTTTTATTAGTTGGTGTTAAAATTAAATTATTATTTAATTTTTGGGAGGTAATTGTAACAATTCTTTAAAAAAAAATCTAATATAACTGAATTTTACAGGATTAAGATTCAAACAGGACCAAAGAAATATTAAAATTGAATACAAACTTTAGATCTAAGTTTAGGGTCCAATTTAATACCTTATCCCAAGATAATAATATAATATCCATATAATTTTAAATAGACAATGTGTAATGAAAAATTCAGCCACCAATATAAAGTAATCTTTTAAAGAGTTTTCTTGTCTTAAATAAGGGAGGGTCTTCCAGTTCCGACAGCAAGATCCCTTGCATAGTATAGTTAATAAGTGTTCCTGCAAACGTCATGTTCCTTTTTCCCCAAAATTCAAACTCATCACCAAATAACAATTAACAAGTGCAAATGCAATGAAAAACTGAAGAGCTTGTAGTTGTCGTGAGTTGGGGGCCACCAACCATTCCTTGCCAAATATAAATTCGCAGAATTATTAATTACATAGTGCATCTAGCAGTCAATACAGGGAAGGAAACGCTCTATTCACCAACGATGTGTACACATATATAATCATCTAATAATATAATTAATTTGAAAAAAAGTAAGAAATTTATTTTCGCCCACACTCTATCAATATTAAATTTAGCAACTCATAACTCTTCTTTAAAACAAAAATATTTAAAATTGATAACTAGAATATTTTAAAATGGGTAACTTTATTTTTTACAAACTAAATTATATTTGTCAATAACTATCATTAGATGATAAAATATATTCTCATCCAATGGTGATAAGGACAAAGTAAAATAAAAGTAACTCAAAACCCAAGTAACCATAAAATTTCTCATTTAAAATTTGTATAGTAATTATTTATAACTCAAATATTTATTTGATAATAATTAGATATATCATTAATAGATATAAATATATACTATTAATATTTAGTTATATATATCATTTAATCTTTGTATATGTTTATTTTGTAAAAATTATCACAAAAACCAGTATTAATTTAATGATAGAGACACCATATATTTAAATATATTATTTTTATTTTTAAGATTAAATATGAGTAAAAGTAAAGATAAATAAAAATAAATATAATTATATTAACATCTTTGTATATTATTAACTTTTAATTGTAAAATTATTTAAAGAAAATTCTATGGTTACTTAGTTTTATATTTACTTTTGATTAACTTTGTCTTTATCATCATAAGATATGAGAGTGTATTTCATCATCTAATTATGGTAATTGACAAAATATATTTTATTATTATTAGTATTACTACTACTACTACTATTATTATTATATTTAATGAGATTTTTAAAAGATTAAAGCATTTTTTTGCTTATATTAAAGTATTAATATCATTACAAATTATATGCCAAGATTTTTTTTAAAAAAATGAAATGAGTACCCTTTTGCTTTGAGGTGGAAATAATAATATTTTTTACAAAATTATAATTTTGAAACCTATTATACTAAAACTATTTATGCATATACGACATTTTTATTTAATTTTTTATTTGCATTTACTTTATTTAGAATAATTATGTATATATATATTTTTTAATTCAACCCCATTACCACTTAATTGTTATATCATGATATCTTTATTAATAATTATCTGTGACCTTTATATTTTTGTTAATTAAATAAATTTTGATTATTTTTAGTAGATTTTAACAAAATTTATAATTATAATTAAGTTTTAGTACATTTTAAATACTTTTAACATTAATTCTTTTCTTTTTTTAAATCACTTTTAAAAATTTTTAACTTTAATACTTTACTCTTTTAAAAAAATATTTCATGTATGGTTTTTTAAATTATAATAGTAATTAATCATTAGAAAATAAACATTTAATCAAATTATTTTTATTAAATTTTATGTCTATAACTTTTTTTTTTAGTGTTTTTAACATTTTAGCATTCTATTTTAGAAATTATACATTAATTTTGAATATTTTAAATATTTTTTACTTCAATTTTTAAAAAAATTATATGTACAACTTTTTAAAATATAATTATAATGAACCTTTAGATGATAAAAATAATACATTAATTTTAATTTTTTAATAGGAAATACAATTTAAATTTACTTTTAATCTAATTAAAATAGGAAATATAATTAAAATTCAATTAAAATTGTAATTTTAATTAATTAAATTAATTTTAACTTTTAAATTACTAAATTATCCGACTCTTATACAATAAATAATGAAAAACGTTTTAGTAATTTCACGTGTCCCCCTTTGTACATTTACATATATTATATATTATAGATATTTTTAAAAATATTATTACTTTAATTTTAAAGTATATTTTTATTTTATTTTTAATACTATGTCAATTGATAAATGTCTTTATTGAATATTTACATTATTTTCAACTTTGTAACGTTGTTTTTTTTTTTTTAATAATATTAATAGAATACTAAAGCATAAGGAAAATGAGCACTTGCTCTCAAATGTAGAAGAAAAAAAAATTATCCACCAACAATTAGAAGATTCTGATTTGCCAGATAAAAGAAAACACACAGACTACACCAAGGATTTGAATAAATATCTACAGTGTTCTTGCTACTTTAGAGCAGAATGGAAGGAAAATAAGTGCGGTAAATATATATGTAGTAATCACGAAATAACTTATACCGAAGCAGGCAGCCGTAGGCAGGCAACATGACTACCAACTTTATCAGGTTGCTTTATAGTGAAATTCATCAATTGTGGAGTATATCAGACCTTCATCTTCAAGAGATCTAATAGTTTCCCTGGAATACATACAAACAGCACATATATTATTTATTTATAGATATTAGTCATTCCTTAATGCCAGGCCAGCCAATAGGTTTGGGAGAGGAGACAGAGAGATTACTTGATCTTATCCATAGGAAGTTTTAGCTGCTGGCTAAGTTCATCCATGTGCACCCCTTTTTCCTGCCCCCTGCAAACACAAATCAAATTCCTCTAGTTCAGCGTACCCACAGATGGCGATGCACTCAATTTTAACTTTTAATTAAAAAAATGCCACCAAAGGTCTCAGAAAATCATTAGCACGGCTACTAACTACTGAGCTACAAACAGCAATACTAATTCGCGAACACAGTCGCTCCTAGTCATGGGTAAGAGTAGCTTTTGAACTCGAGCAAACTCACAAGAATAGCAAGACTAGCCACTACAGAACAGAACTCAAAAGAGAAAGATGCTGTGTGATGAAAGATAAACAAGAATTCTTCGAACAACTCACATGCTAGAAGATTGTTGAAGATAGTCGAGGACCAGTTGATCACAGTCCTTTAGCCCATCAACACTGTATTGCTTGGCGACCTGGAAGAACAAAATTTGAATATCATACACAAAAACAAACAAGGACAGCTGAAAACAAACTTTACTAAGTGGCTACTCCATACTTGGATAAAATTCGATGTCTGATGTCCATTTGTCCCAGTCCGCACCGGAGTGTTCATAGATGATTCCACCATCTCAGCCTGAATCGAGGCACCACCCTGCAGCGTTAAATGGAGAGCAAACACAGGATCAATTGACGGTAAAACAGGACAAAAAATAGGCTCTTAACCTTTCTGTTTTGAATTATTTAACACGCATTATTATTGAGAGAGCACAATTCATCAACTATGATGATCAATACCTGCGATTTAGAGTTCAGCAAATGGGTGTGTATGCAGTCAATAAAGTGGAAAGTAACCTCGTCAAAATTTGTCACAGGCCTGCAAATCACATTAATCAGAACGATCATAAGACACAATGAATTTAACTGCAATGCGCAAGCTAGAGACATTGAAGTCAATCATTTTGAAAAAGTAGAAAATTGAAACCACAGAATCAATTCTGGTGTATCATCTATAAAATACAGAAACTATAAGGGATTTTCACGATCGGTAAGAGGAAACTAATTTACTCAAATTACGAATATCATCAATTGTTTAATCAATTACACATTGGGCATACCTCACAGAAAAAGCAGCTAACTGCCTTATCCCTTGAAAACTTCTCAGATGCCCATTAACACGGACGTACATTCCATCTCTATTCCAGCGTAAAACCAAAAATTACAATAACCCAATTCATTATCAGCCATCAGCAAAACCAAAGGCATAAGTTGTCAAAAAATAATAACAATGATAATAATAAAACAGTTTGCTAGAGAATGAAACATAAGAGAAGACTCACTGTATCGTCCCCATTTCCGCATTGTCAAAATTCTCATTCACCCTGTAAAGCAGTAAAGATAACATATCATCCATGAGGAGAGCAAAAATCTGAAGAACTATGGGAGTTATTGGTTTTATGAACTTTTGCTCTGCAAGCATTTGAATTGACTCAACGGGGAATATCAAAACATATTAATCACAACAGCTCATCATACCATCTTCTACAACCAATTCGGCCTGTACCATCATCCACTGTGAAATTAACATCGGTGACCTTTTGATCTTTATCAAACACCATCCCAACCACGGTAACCTGCCCAACAAGATGTCAGCAATCCTCCTTGCAAACTAAAAATTAAGTAGAAAATATATATGTGTATGCCTGTCATAATTTCGAACAAACAAAATTATAAAACCATAGTGATTGCAAGAACTAAGAAAAAACGGAGTATTGTTTACATTGGCGACATCAATGCCATCAATCGTATAATTTAACTTTTCATCGCCAGAATCAGAAGCCTGACTTATCTGCTTCACTGTTACAGGTACCAAACCCTGAGAATCGCGGCTCTGAAACCAAGCGGGAATCAATTATATACTAAAAAAATATACACAAAGCGAATCAAAATTAACCATTATTAATGGATTAGAATCTGAATCCTTAAGACAAATCAATCGATCTGATCACATCCTCCGATAACCCGTACATATATTTTCCAAAACGTAAGCTAAATGTGTGAAAAAGATTGTGTAGAAATCAGTCGACTTACTTTTGCAGGGGATGGGCCAGAATCGGTTGGCTGACTTGACTGGGAAGACATAAATCCACCGCCGGAGGTGGCGTCGAATTGGCTGCTGGAGAACATTTCTGAAACCCCAAAACCAGAGATTAAACGGAAAATATGTGCAAAAAGAAAGTCATTAGCAGGTCGTGAACTTATGAGCAAATGTGTTGGAATGTCTCCCGCCTTTTTGTTTTAACTTTTCCCGCTTTTTCTCCATGCTCATAGTGATGCCACCTGTCTTTTCTTAAGGCCTTGTTCGGTTGGTTCGGAAAATTAAAAGAAAAATGGGAATTTTGAAAATTTTGTATCTCATCAACAGGATAACACTAAAATTTTAAATTTTCCTTTTAATTTATTACAAATTTGTTTAAAAAGTATATTTAATTTATTAATAAATTTTTTGTTTAATATGTATTTTATATAATTTATTTAATCTTTGTGAATTTTAATTTGAAACATATTTTATTCTTTTTTTTTTTATATTTAACTATATTCATTACATTTTCTAATTTTAAGTCATAAGTTTTTTTTTTTTTAACTTGAAATCTGTAGTCATAAGTAGGGGGTCGGTTTTTGGGTGTTTTTCTGACCGAACCGAAATAATTGAATTTGCAGAAATTAGAATCGAACCGATTTTGGTTCAAGATCGAATCGAACCGAAATTTTTTGGTAGAATACCGAACCAAAAATTTTAAAAATATTGTTGTGGGCACCATGGTTTAGCTGACCCGAAAAAGAAAGGCCCAATGATGAAAAATTGCAGTAAAAGCCCATTTGTCAAAGAACTGGACTCTAAACACCTTTAAATATTCTGTTTAATTAAACCACATTCAAATAAGGGTTCAGCCCAAAAAAATCAGGTCCGGACGGTCTGATGGGCCAAGCCCATCAGAGCAAGCCTTTTAGGCTGTGAAAAGCCTAGAGGCGCCGCCTCTCTAAGCAATAGGAGGCGTCTCTTCCATTAGAGAGGAGGCGTCTCTTCCATTAGAGAGGCGGCGCCTCTCTAAGTATATAACAGAAAAAAAATTAAATGGTCTTTAATGGTAGAACGTGGGTCTCCCCACGTTCCACAACCTCTCTCATGCGTTAGTAGGAGAGAGGGAAAACATTTTAGGGTTGTTGGAACCCTATAAAAAGAAATAGAGATACAGAAACAGGATTGGCAACATTGAACTATAAAAAAAAAAAAAAAAAAGTAAAAAAAAAAAGAAGGGAAAAAAGAAAGCTAAAGAGAAAGACAAAAACTAAGAAGGGGGATAGAGTCCGAAGTTCAAAGATAAATAAGCTCATACAAACATCACTTCTGAGGGCCAAATCGATTTCAAACTCGATTTCATTAGTAAATTCTAATTTTCTTTTCTAGTTATTGTTTGAAATTTCATTTAATCTAATCTTTATTTGCTTTAGAATTGTAGAGTATGTCCATTTAGATATCTGTTGAAGTTGCATACGTTTTGTGACAGTGATTGGTAACACTTAAATCCTCTATTTTCACACTTTTTCAATTCAATTATTTGCTGCTGTTTAGTCTCTGCAGATACAGAGGCGGCGTCTCTATGAAGAAGCGCCGCCTCTCAAAGAGAGGCGCTGCCTCTTAATTCATAGAGGCGACGTCTATTTGTCAACAGAGGCGCTGCCTCTGTTTCATAGACTATTTTAATTAACTTATTTTCATTCTATCTAATTTTTAAGTTGATTTTGTAGAGTTCTGATGATACCTGGTGATTACTGAAATTTTAAAGACGATGCAGGAATAACAATAATGGATATTTTCCATTATTTTAGAATTCTTATGATTTATTCATTTTATTTAAATTATTCTTAATTGTGGGATTTGTAATCTTTTTTCCTTCCTCATTTCTTTGTATATTTTTTTTCCTGTTTTGTTGTTTATTTGATTAATTGTTTTGAATGGATGTATGGATCATAACCTAAAATTGCATGTAAATTGGACTAATTAATCAATTTGGACTAAATTGTAAAACTTGTCAATTGTTTGAATTAAAATAGTCATTTGCATGTAATTCAATAAATAATTAAATAATTAAAAAATAATAAAACATGAAACACAAACGGAGGCCGATCGCAATATCGGGTGGGCTGTTAAAAGCCTATACCCAGTTTCCGGACCCAATATCTAAGGACGGCTGCTGGGCTTCCTCCGTAGAATCCAGTTGCTGTAAAAGTGTGTCCCGGGTTTTATCCGGGTGGCGACTCCATTCTCTAACCGAAGCCCTTTAAAAAGGCCCAAAGTTGTATTCCTAGTGGGCTCTGAGCTCACACAGTGTCGTGGTCGCCGAACACTTGGACGCGCGCTGAACCCCGCCGCCTACAATTGCTTATTTTTATATTTTATATTAAATTTGTATATATTTTTAATAAAATATTTAGAAAAATTAAAATAAAAAAATCGATTATTTCGATTATCTCGATTAATTGAAACTTTTTTTACATAAAACCGAACCATTTCAGTTCGGTTCGATTTTAAAAATTCTAAAACATACAAACTGAACCACACCTAAATAATATCAGTTTGATTATCGGTTCGACCATTTCGGAGGGCATGAACGCCTAGTCATAAGTTTAGAATGGAATACTGATAAATATCAACGATATTCCATATCTCACTAACTCAGCAAACAATTAACCTTACACGAATTTATAGCCTTTATAATTTAAAAAGATTTGATAAGTTTTATGTAAAAATCATTTGCTTTGTCAATTTTGATATATATGATAAAGATAAAATATAAGTTAATTTAAGAATCAAAATTTAAAGTTTTGAAATAAATATTAATGGTTGAAAAATTAACGACAATTAATCTTGTATGGAGAAAGGACTCGTAATAATTAAACATGTTTATATTACTTATTAAACAACAATTGTTTGAATCAACTGGTGGGAATTTATTTTTATTTAAATTAAAGTCTTGAGTGTTGTCATATTAGATAATTATTGGATGATTTTTTGTGACTCTTGTGGTTATACTTTGATTAAATTAAATTAGTCATATTCTAATGAACACTGGATAAATAATTATTCAAAATTGAATTATTCAGAATTCAACAAAACCTAGATAAGTAATTATTCAAATATTAATAAGATATTAGATATCTACCAAATGGAAGCAACCCAACAGTTTAGCAAAAAAAACACGACCTTATATATTTTGTTTTTTATATTCTTACAAATTTGTTTTATGATCTTAAGTTAATTATGTCGTGTTCACTTAAGACACCTATATTTTAATTATTATCCATAAAAGTTCTTCATATATTTTTTTAATGAAAAATTTGAAGCAATATTAAGATAATTATATACATATTAAAGGTTTTGCTAAATAAAATAACTTAAACATGAAATTAATAATATCATGTGATGCTTTATCATTTTCTATTGTCAAATGTTATCAATCTCACAATCACCATCGGGCCTATTGTTTTAGTTGCTCTCACTTTTTTCGATTCATTGTTGAAAGTTTTATAAGAACCACTGTTCTACTTTAAATCCCTGAAATGAAAATAGAACCTTTAAACGAAAAGATCTTCACCATTTTGATACACCATTACTTGCATATTTGATACCCTTTGAAAATGTATGAATTGAAGATGATGAATTTTAAGTTTTTATGTAAACTGAATTATTACATGTGAATAAAATACATGAATGGGGTATTTGAATTGAATCTAAGTTTGCACATGACAGTTAAAAAAATTTAACTTATTTGATGTTCTTGATGGATAAAATTTAAGAAAATTAAAATAGATTTTAATTAAGTAAACAGTTCACTAAAAAAGTAGAGAGTGAAGAAAAAAATCAAATAGATGATAATACTGTTGTTAGTGGTATTAGTGTTGATGGTAGTAGTGTTTGTATTGATAATATGATTTAGGGAGTTTTTGGTTTAACTGATTCAGATAACTAATAGAAGTTTTCCTCAATCATCTACATTTTAAGTATTTGGTGAGGTTCTCAAATCAGCAGCTATAGCTATTTTTATTTAAAATAGTTGCCCATTTGATTAGCTATATTTTGGAGATTTTTCCCAATATATAAAAACTAATTTAAATTTACTATGTATTTAGACTATATTACCCTTATTAAAAAATAGATAACAACAACTAGATTTTTTAAAATTAAATACATATAATTGATTTTTTTGTAATTCATAATAAAATAAAAATTATTTTAATTTATAGTTAGCAATTAATAAATATAATATTTATATCTATAATATTTTTTAAAATATTATATTAACAAGATTTACATTTTAACATCAATTTTCAAATATTTTATATTAATAATTTCAATATCAAATAAATTAAAGATGATAAATTATTATTTATTACTTTATATTTTTAAAATAATTACATAATTAAAAAATATTATAAAAGATGTATCAAATTATATTTAAAAATAATTTATATCCTTAATGGTCATTTGTATACTAGCAACAGCTAATAAAAAATCACAAAACTGTTTATAATTATCATCTATCAACTATCAGCTGATATAAACAATTGAACCAAACAGACCCATAATAAAATCTAATTATTTATCTTATAATTAAAATTTTCTTAAATATGATAAATTTAAAGATAACTATTTAGTATTTGTTTGAAAATTTGACAAGAGCTATATAGTCATTTCATAACTATTTAAGTAGAGAAAAATTTTACTAGGATTAGTCTAAAGCTCGCACAAAAAAAATGTCCGAAAGACTTTCAAGAAATATAAAGTAAAATATAAGTAATTTTAGGATTGAATGGGATATGGTAAAAGAATTTAGGGATGGCAGTTGAAAGTTATCCTACTGAGCCCAGCAATCCACGGATCGTAACAAGTCAACGACGTTGTCACAATTGTGGGCACCAGATTGGACACGTGGACCTAGACGCAACCAACTATCCGTCACTAGCAATCTCTGCGCCTTTTATGGAAAACTATCCACTGCCAATTTTTGTGTGGTGATCATTCCCATCGCATGATTACCTAATTTATCAACCAACTTTTTTTTATAACTCTGCACTGCTACCTTCATGCAATTCTCCATCTCCAGTACTCTCATGGATTTAATTTGTCCAAGTTGCTTAAACACTGCACCATCTAATTATTCACTCTCCACTAAGAATTGCAAAAATGCAAAATCTCCTTCGCCAAATCTGCGCTCGATTGTTCGAAGAAGCAACAGGTCGTCGCTGATCATCGCAGCAGCGGATTCATCCACAGCCGTCAATGGAACCGCTACGAGCAGCAGGAGTGTTAGGACGACCTTAGCTACCACCGGTGACTCCGAAAACAAATTTTCTGTACAGCTGCTAGGCAAGTCCAGCGCTGCCATGGAACAGCTCGATATCGAGCGCGGCGTCTGCATTCCGTTTCGCAAGTACTCTCCCGAAGCAGTATGAATATGGTTGCTCCCATTAATTGATTAATTTAATTTAATTATCAGTGGCTATTTATATGATTTTTTTATTACTATTGTTGTGAAATATGCAGGTGAGAAATAAGGTGTTGGAATCTAGAGGAACTATACGGTCGCTCATGCTACGTGGAGTGCAAATAGTGTGGAATTTGGGATTGTACTGGTCTACTCTGATGTATGATTGTTTGGTCGGAAGGGATGAAGAAGTGGTTCCCTATCGTGCTCGTCAGCTCAGGAACCTCTTGTGTGATTTAGGGCCCTCCTTTATCAAGGCTGGCCAGGTTTATTTTCTTGTGTTTTGTTTTTGTATTCACTTAATTCCATAATTGTCTTGATAATTAATATTCTTTGGGCATTTCCGTTAGGTTCTTGCCAACAGGCCTGATATCATTAGAGAAGATTATATGAACGAGCTCTGCATCCTTCAAGATGATGTTCCTTCTTTCCCTAATAAGGCAAATTTTCATTTTTCTGATATTTACTTTTAAGTATTTGAGATGATGTTTCATTTAGTCCTGGATTGCTTAACCGTTGAATATCGTATGATAGGTTGCTTTCAAGATCATAGAAGAGGAACTGGGCCAACCTCTTGAAGCTGTGTTCAGTAAAATTTCATCAAAAACAATTGCAGCTGCAAGTTTGGGTCAAGTTTACCGAGCTACCTTACTTGACACTGGGGAGGATGTTGCAATTAAGGTTGTGTGAGGTTAATATCAGCATGCTTATCCTGTGATATTTAAGTTGCTTAGGACTGGCGGGGTGAAGTTGATAGTATAAACTGCATATCTTGTGTGAATGCTGGTCTGTGAAGCTAATTCTTGTTGTGTGTTGTTCTAATGCTCATACGATGATTAATAAAATGCAGGTGATAATGGTTTGTTTTGGGTGATTATACCTTCATATAATAATAATAAATCTTAGGAGGGGAAAGGGAGATGTGAAAATTTCTTAAAAGAGTGCCAGAAACAGAAAGCTCTGTTTAGATGACAAACATCCAGTTGCATAATAACAGTGCTGCAATATTTTCTGTGTCAGTGATGTAGATTTGTTTACTTGCAGGTGCAAAGGCCAGAGATAGAACCTATAATTTACAGGGATCTTTTTCTTTTCAGAACACTTGCTTCGTTTTTAAATGGCATCAGTTTACAGAAACTAGGATGCAATGCTGAACTTATAGTTGATGAATTTGGCGAGAAACTTTTGGAGGAGTTGGATTACACTTTGGTATTTTTCAAAACTTTCCTTAACAACTGTACAGTGTTAAACCAAGTTAAGGAGTTATGCTGGACCGTAACATGTTCAGAATTTCTGGACATTCTTGATATGTATTTCCATGGCAACCAAACTAATATGCCTTTCCCCACTCACACCTTTAGCTGTTTTACTGCTTTATGCTGTATATATTTTAATGCTAACTCTGTTTTCTCTCTAACACAGGAAGCCCGGAATATTGAAGATTTTCTGGAAAATTTCAAAGATGATCCTACTGTCAAAATTCCTCGGGTCTATAAAAAGCTTTCTGGTTCACGTGTTATAGTAATGGAATGGATAGATGGCATTCGGTGCACAGATCCAAAGGTTTGAGCATTGAAGTCCTTATGCACTTCCTTTGTCTTTTACTTTTTCTAGGAAAGCAATTTATATTTTGCTTGATGCAACTCAGGCTATCAAGGAAGCTGGAATTGATGTGAATGGATTTTTAACGCTTGGGGTGAGTGCTGCTTTACGGCAATTGCTAGAATTTGGGTTCTTCCATGGAGATCCACATCCTGGAAATATTTTTGCCATGCGAGATGGACGTATTGCATATGTGGACTTTGGGAATGTTGCTGTGCTCAGTCAGGTAGGATTTTTGTTTCTGAGAAATGTAGGACAAAGACTGTACCTGTATCCTTGTGATGCAATTGTTCTTAGGTATTTTGCAGAAGGAATCATATATCATTTCCTGAGGGCGACAATAGATTTTTGGTAGTGAAGAGAATTCTCTTTAATGCTGCATAATGTTGATAGATGCTGGATTTTGTTTTAGCATCAATTGGAATGTTTTTCATATGTTAGAGCATGCTGTTTATAAAAACATACGTACTTTCTTTGTTTCAGCAAAATAAGCAGATATTGATAGATGCTGTTGTGCATGCTGTAAATGAAGATTATGTTGAAATGGCAAATGATTTCACCAGGCTTGGCTTCTTGGCTAGTGGGACTGATGTCTCTCCTATCATTCCAGCCTTGGAAGCAATTTGGCAGAACTCACTTGGGAAGGGACTTTCTGATTTCAATTTTAGAAGTGTTACAGGTGATTTTAAGGCTCTAATCTGACATGCTGTTTACCTGCCAGAAAATATCTGTCAACTGTTTGCATAACTAGTAGTATGTGCCCGAAAGTATAAATGGTGGGATGCATCACTTTACTTATTGCGAGTCGATGACAGCAGTAATTATTATTCTATATATATTGCAGGGAAGTTTAACCAGTTGGTGTACAATTATCCAATCCGTATACCGGAAAGATTTTCACTCGTTATCCGTTCTTTATTGACCCAAGAGGGAATCTGTTTCACCTTAAAGCCAGATTTTAAGTTTCTTGAGGTGAAAAGCTATCATACTTTTCTTCTTTCTCCTTTTTCTTTCCAATATTATTTAATGATTCCCGTATTACAATGCATGGGCATATATAATGATCTGTATTGTCTATTTCTTGTTCAGTTAAGCTTTTGCCTGTGCTAAGCTTTGTTAACTAAGAGTTTAATTGAATGTGGGTTAGGTTGCCTACCCATACGTGGCAAAGCGTCTACTGACAGACCCAAATCCAGCTCTTCGTGAACGCTTGATACAGGTTGGTTCAGACTTTTTCTGAGTTTGATTTTGTCTCCTGCATGTAACATGCATTAGCTGTTCTTTTGATGTTTTCTAGCTCGTCTTGAATGCTTCATACAGGGTTTTTATAATCTCTTCTGAGTTTTAGAAATTATCTCCGGCATATAATATGCATCAGCTATCCTATTAATGTTTCTATCACATCAAAACATTACTTCCTGGAGACGTTGTGGGCACCGTAATTGTACTATCATTTCCTATAGAATTGCAATACTGGAAAATTTTATTCTCCATTTTTGGTGCACTGATGTTATTTTAGCTCATGTCCTCTATATACTTAATAAATCACCATGGTTCCCAACTTCCCTTCCTGCCCTAACCTGAGTGGGGCTAAAAGGGAATGCTGACTGGGTGGTGGACTAATTTTGAGAGCCTTCACAAACATTATGTTGAAAATGCATTAACCTTGAGTGGTTTTCCTGGTTGTATCCTTGATAATGATCTGGTTACTGTGACAGGTTCTGTTTAAAGATGGTGTTTTTCAGTGGAAACGGCTTGAGAACCTTATTGTTCTTGCAAAAGAAAATGTAGCCAAGATGAGCAGCAACCCTGCTTTGCAAGTGAATAACATGTCTGTGTCGTTTTATTCCCCATTGAAGAATTAAACTGATTTTAGTCAAGCGCTTGGAGAACCTGTATTTACCTTTTCTTTTACCTTGCAGGCAAAATTCAAGAAACTGGCAAGTGGAAAGAAAGCTAGATCTGACAGACACGATTAAAGATGGGGCTCGTCTTTTCTTTACTGATGCAGGAATTCGTAGACAACTGCTTTTGGCTCTGACCGAAGATTCAAAGCTTCACATTGAAGAGGTACTACATTCAACTGCAATAGTTTGGCATATTTTGAATTCTAACATTCTGTATTCTGAAATGTCATTTGTTTTCTGTAGCTTGTAGATGTTTATAGACTGGTTGAAGATCAAATAGACATGCCCTCAGTAGCTATAGAAGTTGTACGAGGTAAAGCATACTCGACTTTTCTGAAAAAGTTCCTGTAGCATGGATAAGAAACCAAAGCTTATCAGACATTCCATGTTTGCTTAACAAACTTTTGTGCTTTTGAATTGCAGACTTTCCAAATGTTGTCCGGGATTTCATGCTTTCCTGGAGCGACAAGGTCCTGTATGACAGATGATGAAGCTTGGTGCTGCATTATGTAAAAAAGACAAGTAATTGATGACTGAATTAAAGTATAGACAATGCTAAAAACAGCAGGCTGTCACCAATTTTTTTTTCTTTTCCAGAGAGGATTCTTTTCATGTAAATGCAAAGTGAAATACATCCACAATGTCCTATAGAAACAAATCAAATGCTTTAGTGTAATAGTACCATACGTAAACAATTGTATATAAATGCTTTGCTAAATTCTGGGATCTTCTATGAAGTTGTTTTTTTTTTTTTGGCGTAACAATTTCATCCATGTGCAAGTGATAGTATGTGGGTGTTTGTATCCACATTTCATTTATTATTAAATTTTTAAAAATTTTATTTTTTCTTAAAACTAACTTTAAAAATGATATAATAAATCATCCTTTATAATTTTTGATTCTATTTCAAATGCTAAATTAAATTTGACGACAAAGTTACATATATTACATTAGATTAGTATAATCAAATTTTTTTCATTTGAACTACTGGTATAGAAAGCTAATCCAACTAATCTAGTTTGATTCAGGTAATGTGATTGCATTTACTACGATTTGAATTCGAGACTTAACTTAAGTAAGAATTGATGGTTTACCAAATTTTAATATATAATTTTAAATGTTAATGTGAACTATAAAATGACATTTTATTCGTAAATTAAAAATATAATAAATAATATATAAATTTTTAATTTAAATGATAAATATAAGAATTATAAATTAAAATTAAATCACATTATTATCATTTTTGTTATCACTTTTATTATTTAATTTACAATTAATGTTATTGTGTTAATAAATCTTACATGTATAACTACTAAATAAAAATAATACATATATAAATACTAGATAATCCCTATATATATATATATATATATATATATATATATATATATATATATAGTTTAAACTTCCAATTTTTATCCTCAAATATTTCATTTTATTATTATATAATAGACAAGGAGATTGCTAAATGTATAGATTTTATTATATGATATTCCATTAATAAATCGTAGGGAAAAGGTCCAAATTGTACCATCACTTTTTGTCCTAGGAGCACATTGGACCCTAAGAATTGTTTTGGACTAAATTAAAACTTATATTTTCAAAATTAACCGTATCAGACCTTTTACTGAAAACTTTTTATAATTAAGTCCTAAACACTAAAGAAAACTTTAATTTTAATTGTTAACAAATGAAAAATTATTTAGACTAATAAATAAAATTAATAAATCTTTTTTAGAAACTATATATGACCTAATTATAAAGATTTTAAAATTTTTAAACCAACATAAGAATTTTTTTATATTTTTAAAATTTTCAAAAAACAAAGTCAAAAAAAAAATTTAAAAATTACTATGTAGGTTTAAAAATCTTAAAATCTTTATAGTTAGGTCATATATAGTTTCTAAAAAAGATTTATCAATTTTATTTGTTAATCTAAATAATTTTTCATTTGTTTACCATTAAAATTAATTTTTTTTTTTAGTTTTTAGGACTTAATTATAAAATTTTTTTAGTAAAAGGTCCGATACGATTTAATTTTGAAAAGATAAGTTTCAATTTGATCCAAAAAAATTCTTAGGGTCCAATACGCTCATAGGGAAAAAAGTGAGGGTCCAATTTGGACCTTTTCCCATAAATCGTAATAAAGATTTTTTAATTGTTTTGCAAAATAAAAGCTTTTGTTGAAAAATAAATAAATAATATAAATAGAAGCAAAATTCACATGGCTTGGTGGCATTGCTCAGATGTCAAAAAAGAGTGAAAGAAGGAGAAGAACGATCACCGCTGGCTTTCATCCGCGATTACCTCAGGTGAACCCTAACTCCCACTTTATTATAATTACATTAAACCTCTGGAACAAAGCCATATTAATTCTTGTAATTACTCGTTATTTGCTCTTTAAGGTATGTGATTTGAACTCAGCTTTACAAATTTTTCTAGAATCCAAATTTTCTCGCACTTTGTTTGGCTGCTGAGAAACTTTCCGCATTTAATTGTTCTTTTTATTTTCATTTAATTATTTTTGTCAGTTCAATTTTCCTACCTCAATTTACTAAGCGAATACTTGTTTCGTTGGAGCGATATAAATTAACGTTAAACACACTCTTAGGCTGAAGTACACTGGATTGTCTTTTTTGGTTATGTGCAGGTTCATTCTTGAAGACTGAATAGAGAGGAAGAATCTTATATTGCTACAATTCTACTGTGTTTCAAAGTTAATTGCTGCTCTCGTGGCTCTTTATAGTTTAAAAGTCTATAGTTTGATTCGGTGAATAGCCAAGTCCTTGGTTTAGTTTGGTTAAGTTTTGGTTGTGTGGAGTTGTTAAACTTATTATTTCTTAGTCGGCAACAACTTTTTTTTGGGTAGGTAATTACGTCCTTTCTTATTTTATTTTTGTTTTGTTTATGCTGCATGATGAATATATATGGTTGCACCTCTAATTTTTCTTTACTTTCTGCTTGCCAGGACCATGCCCCGTAAAGTAAACTATGGGGTTGATTATGATGATGATGATGATTATGAAGATTATGACTACGACTATGACTTGGAAGACCATGGTCAGTAACAATATATATATATATATATATATGAATATCGGTGTGTGTATGTCTTCTCCATGTTTTGCTGCAAAGAATATGTTATGCTTGATTTGCTAATTAGTGTCAATCCTTTACACTTATTGTACATGTATTTTCTATAATCAGCATGCAAGTTTCTCAATATGATGGTCATATTCTACAAGTTTTTTTATGTAAAAGGTGCCTTGACTTTGATCTCTATAACAGGCGAAGCACCTGAGCCTAAGCAAGAAATTGGTGGGGCTAGGCAATGGCGATGCTCCATTTGCACTTATGATAATGACGAGAATATGGCTGCTTGTGACATTTGTGGGGTAATTCGTAATCCTACCACAGGCAATTTCAACATTAGTGATAAGAGAACAGGTATGCAAGTTGTGCTTTGATTACATTTTCTATATATTTCATGCTAATTTGAAGAAATGAACTATTGTGTGGATTAATTTTCATACAGTCCAATTATATTTTAAAGTGGAAACTCTTTTGCAAATTTTTTTCTGCATGATGTTATTTTATTCTTTTTGCTTTCTAGACAAATTTAAGACATAGACGTGTTTGGCATGGTTGTGGCGATGAATCACATGTATGATGCCTTTTCTGGTTTGATGTCACCTTGCTGAAAGCTTGAATCAGAGTCCTTTTTATTTAGGTTTTCATTCAAGTGGTTCTCCTTTTATAGAATAGATCTCTTTCATGCAGCTGACAGTGCGTGCAAAGATTTGGGAGTATCCATAATGGCCAGATCTCTTTTTGCATCATTGCCACATCGGATACCACACAAGCTTGTAGTAGCACAACTGCAGAAAGATGTTTCTGTGACTAAAGAAGCACAAGGGAACAGTAACGTTCTCAAGTGTGAGAATTTCCAAGGAAACTTCAATGAATTTTATAATGCTTTTAGCTCAAATAGCCACTCCCACATTAACATAGGTCCGAACATATAAAAGTAGCCATGTGGTTCTTTAATATGAGAATCCTTTTGAATCAGCAGCTTTTGCTGGATTCTTTAATTGGTTTTGAAATTGAAGCCATTGTTTTTTTTGGGAATAGTCAGCATATGTATTCTAACGTTGACGCTCTAAATTATACAGTTCCTTTCAAGTTTGACGTTCCATCTCCAGATGATTTGGTTTATAATGGACTGCATTCCTCCAAAAGTTTCTCAAGAGGTATCCATCCTTCTATGGATGCAAAGTTGATAGGTCGTTTATATTTAATGTCAAGAATATATATTATCTGAAATTATATCATTTGTAGAAAGTTAGAGGTTGATACTAGTGAAAATGGATATGATATACAGAGTTTACTGAGGAAAGATGTGAGAGCCCAATTTACATGTGTCAGATTGGATGATGGACAATTGGTGTATTACTGTATTATTGGTATCTCATGGGTGGGTGGAGCCTATTATGAGGTGGGGGAGTGTTGATATGTGGGGCAAAAAAATGTGCTAGAGAAGGAAGCTTTAGGTAAGAGCTTAAATGTTGATTCTTTTCCAAAAACATTATGGCTTTGGGGTGTCCAAAGGAGAAGTCGATGCTGAGATCCACAGATGAGATGCCTTATGGCACAACCTTGAGGGTTTTAAAGCATTTTCTTTGGTTGGGTGAAATAAGGCACAAGAACAATATTTTCATAGGGTCTAAGTTGTGTTAGATCCAATGGGGAAAGATCGGAAAGTAATATTATTTCTTGATGGTCCTCATCAGGCCAAATCTCACTAGTCATTCCAGGCCTAAAGTTGGTCCTTGCCTTGGTTCCTTGGTTAATCCCGCTTATATATTTACAAGGTTTAGTAAATGAATTATGTACGCATGCACTTATTTTATTTTATTTATTTATTTATTTTGCAATATAGTTGTGCCTCATTTGGATTCTTTGCATTTCTATTGTAGCCATTTCTCAGAAAGTCAAACCTCCAAAAGCTTCTTCAGGCAAAACCCGCAATGGTGCAACTAATGGACAGTCAACTGTGAAAGGGTTGGATGATTCTTCTCTGTTGATGCCAAAAGGCAAACAGGGTCCTGGGAATGAAGTAATATATGCAAAGAATGAGGCGCCCATTATACAGTCGAGTTCTGGTTCTGATAGCTCCTTCGCTTTGATGCCAAAACCTGGACTTGCAAAGGATAGTGCACTCAGCATCCAATCAAGTGATGAAATGTTAGAAAACTCGTCTGCATTGATTTCAAAAGGCAAACAAAGAAGTGTAGATGATACCAGTTCATCTTCAATAATTGGGCATGAGCCTCATAGGCTTGCCAATAACTTAAGCGTGATGTCGGTGTCGGATAAATCTGGAAATTTAGGTAGTGTTAGTGCTAAAAAATCTAAATCGAATGCACAGTATCAACCTGACAATTGGATGCTCCCTGACAAAGCAGATGATACAATGACTCAACTTAATCTTGCAATTGTAAGTCAGATCTAGTTGTAGTCACATGGTGCAGGCAATTGAGTTCTTATTATGAATTGAATGTGTTACTAAAGGTCAAACTTCGCCTAATATGTCATTGCAGGTTGGCCATGTTGATTCCGGAAAATCAACACTCTCTGGCAGACTGCTACATCTTTTAGGACGAGTAAGCCAAAAAGAAATGCACAAATATGAAAAAGAAGCAAAGTTGCAGGTAATGCCACCAAGATTTTGTTCGTTTCTTAAAATATATTTGATCTTTCTGGGTTACCATAATTTCTAATTCAACAGGGCAAGGGGTCCTTTGCCTATGCCTGGGCATTGGATGAGAGTCCTGAAGAAAGGCAAAGAGGAATAACTATGACAGTGGCTGTTGCTTATTTTGATTCAAAAAAATATCATGTTGTTGTGCTTGATTCCCCGGGCCACAAGGATTTTGTTCCAAACATGATATCTGGAGCGACACAAGCTGATGCTGCAGTTCTTGTTATAGATGCCTGTACTGGCGCTTTTGAAGCAGGCGTGGACAGTAAGAAGGGCCAAACAAGAGAGCATGCTCAACTTATTAGAAGTTTTGGAGTTGATCAAATTGTAGTTGCAATTAACAAAATGGACGTGGTGAAATATTCCAAGGATAGGTTTGATTTTATAAAAACACAACTTGGAACATTTCTTCGTTCTCTTGGCTTTAAGGATTCCTTAGTTTCATGGATTCCATTAAGTGTTATGGAAAATCAAAATTTAGTGTCAGCTCCTACTGATGTTGTTTTGTCATCCTGGTGAGTGCACTGGCTTATGATCAGTTATGTTAACTCTTTTATCGTCATTTTTAAGAAGCTGAGATTACTGAATCTAATCAGCATAAAAGTAAAACAACTTTGTCTTTTAAATTGCAGGTATCATGGGCCTTGTTTGTTGGATGCAATAGATTCTTTTCATCCTCCCACCAGAGATTTCTCAAAACCTTTACTTATGCCCATATGTGATGTTATCAAGTCACCAATGGGACAGGTGTCAGCATGTGGTAAATTAGAGGCTGGAGCTCTTCGGACTGGATCAAAGGTATGCAATATTATTACTTGTAATTGCTACATTTATTGTATATTTGGATAAGCTTATGAACGGTGATAGTCCTCCTCACTGGGAACGTTCTTCTCCAGTAAATAACATTTTATTGTAATATGAGTTTCAAAGTTTATATTGATTTCTGCACTGCCACAGCACAGTTTCATTTTGTATTTATTTGTATGCAAGTTATATGAGGAAATTTTTGTTTGATTCTATGCATGTGTTGGGGGCCATTAATGTTGAAATTATTGAAATGCAAAATAATGCATTTCTTCTTAAGCACAATAATGCAATGCAAAATAGGCTGCTAATTTTTCTAGTTGAATTTGTGTCAGTAATATACAAATCAAAGCCATTGGGCTAGTTGCCCAGTCATTGAGTGCCTGCTTGAGGAGATTTGAGGTGCAAACCTTGGCAGCCTCATATACTGAAAGAAAAATACAAATAAAAAAAAAGTTGTTTCCCTCGCTCATGTTATTATTCTTTATACCTTCACTGTAAGGTTTGGCTGTGGTGATGCAGGTTTTGGCTCTGCCTTCAGGGAGTGTAGGAACAGTACGCACCCTGGAGCGTGACTCTCAGGTCTGTTCTGTTGCAAGAGCAGGAGACAATGTGGCTGTCAGTCTCCTGGGGATTGATGGGAGCAATGTGATAGCTGGAGGTGTTCTCTGTCACCCTGACTTTCCAGTTGCTGTTGCAAAACATTTGGAGTTGAAAGTGATCATCTTAGATTTTGCGACCCCAATTTTGATTGGCTCTCAAGTAAGCTCCTATATAAGAGAACATCATCTTGTTTCTCCGAGACTGTTCACTGGCATAATCTAATATTCTTCTGAATGGTAAGTGCAGCTGGAATTTCATTTATACCATACGAAAGAGGCTGCAAGAGTTGTAAGGATAATATCATTACTTGATCCAAAAACTGGCAAAGAGACAAAGAAAGCACCCCGCTGTCTTACTTCAAAGCAACATGCACTAATTGAGGTGAATCAAAGATGCATTATTGTTGCTTCTCTCAAAATTTTCCTAATAGTATTAGCGAAGTTGGTCTCATCTTTGTGTATTCTCTACTCTGATTTCAGGTCGATTTGCATGCACCAGTTTGTGTTCAAGAGTTCTCAAGTTGCAAAGCACTTGGAAGAGTGTCTCTCAGAGTGTTGGGTAGGACAATTGCCTTAGGTGTTGTAACCAAGGTAATTGAAGAGCAGTAGTTGGTGCAAGAAATGCATCAGCGATTGCTGCAAGTGACTGAAACGTGGCAGAGCTTAGTGACCAACATGTTGGATGATTTCATGTAACACAATAACAGGGCGGGGGGAATGCAACATATTAGAGTTACGGGCAACTCCTTTTTAACTATAGATTATAGTTTTTCACCTGTAAAATGAAATTGGTAATCTTTAATTGTTTTATTGTATAATTTGTTAATTCTTTATGTGCATTCAGGCCTTGCTGCCATTTTTGTGCCCCATATTTGATTTTGTGGAAGGCATCTTCTCCACGCTAACGCAGCTTTTGGTAGCAATTTTCAAGATTTTGGCTTCTTGCATTTGTAAGGTTTGGTTGTTGAAAGTGAAAGTATAGAAGCAGGCTGAAGCATGTGGTTACGCAAGTGTGATTTATCATCTATGAAAGGCTTTGTACAGCGTCCAAATGTATTGGGAAGCCAGGCTTTTGGTTGTGGGTATATTCTATCTTTGTTTACTGGTCTGGTCTATCTAACAGCTTGAGGATGATGATGTATCACATTCATGGAAGCAAAAGATGAATTAAATATTCTTCATGCACCTTATGACAATTAGTTCAAAGAAAACTCTCTGATTGAGTTGAATTATAATGGCCAGGTAACAAATAGCCTGAAATTCAATGAAAAATTGTCAAAAAAAAAAAAACTTTGAGTTGACTTTGTTATTACTATATATATATATATTTTTTTTGGCTCAACTTTGTTATTTCTATTTTATAATCTCATTCACGTGCTTTTGTTATTGGTCAATTTTAAACCGCCTGATATTGTTACCAACAATCCATTCCACGCCAATTAACCGATAATAATATATACATTTTAAAAAAATAAAATTCTTTTTTGGAAAGTTTTTTTATAATATACATTTAAAGAAAAAAATTATATTTCTGAATTAATATAAAAAAATTTAATTATATATTTCTGTCATTTACTCTAATTAATCCTTGATTAAGATCTCTTGGGAAAAAAAAAATATATGCATTATTGACTAAAGAAAGGAAAGGAAAATTAAAAAAAAAAAAGCTGAAAAAGGGGTATAAAATAGACAAAAATCGAAAGTTCCTTGTCTTGAACACCTACCACTGCTGCTGCTGCTGCTGTTTGGAGACCAACTTCCTAAATCAATTCCCGCACAACACACTGCTACAGCAAACTCTTTTTCTCATCTCTTGTTCTGGGCTTTCTATTTCCCAATCCTAATTTTTGTAGCAGGTGAGAGTCTTTCAATTCTATTTGATCTTCTTTTGGGGCTTTTACCGAAAAAAATAAAAAATAAAACCTCCTGTGTTCTGGTTAAGTTGCTTTCTTTTGATTTATTTCACTGCGAACTCACGGTTCTGGGTCTTTATTTTTGTTTTGGGTACTCTTAATTTCGATGTAATTTTGATTCTTTTTATTTAGCCGTTGACCCTTGACTTTGCTTTAATCAAATTTGTGGATTTATTGAATCTGATTGTCTCGTTTGCTCTTTAATTGCCACCGATTGCTAAGAATTGTTTGCCTGTAATTTCAGGAGATTGTTAGTGCATTCTGTTGTAAATGAATGTGAATTTCTGATTTACTGGGTATTATTATAATTATTCAAACACCTATGATTTTGGTCTTTTTTTCCTGTTACAGTAATTTTTGGTACTTCTTTTTGTGCACGATGCAGATATTTTTAGTGCCAGTACAATCACAAGCTTATGTTACGTTCATCTCTGTTGTCTCTTGAAACTTTTCTCTAATTTTTTTTTTCTTCTGATGTTTTAAATATAAGGGGAACTCTTTAAGATTACCTTACAACTGGATTTTAATTCACACAGTCGACAGTTTACTATCTGGCTTGTTTTCCACTGCTCAGCACGACTGCTTTCTAATGTTGTCTTCTTCTATGTGCAGCTGTAATTATTTGTGTGCTATGATTTGGGCTGGTGCCAATTTGGTCTGGAAGTAAGTTCTTGATTAAGTTATGCTTACTGCACTCTTTTTTTTTTTTAAAAAAAAGAAATTCTATTAGGCTGCAATCCACATTTTTTGCCAATAAAAGAAAATACATGGCATGTGCTTTTAGGTTTTAGTTTCAAAGGTTGATCATGGCTATTGAACCTTGTTGCAAAAGAGTTCCTGGAGCCAGTAGTTTCAACATGGAAGAGATTCAGTTGAATACTAATTGGGAAGAAGTGCTTTGTCCCATATGCTTAGATTTCCCTCACAACAGTGTACTTCTTCAGTGCTCATCGTATGAAAAAGGGTGTCGGCCTTTTGTGTGTGATACAAACCATTTGCACTCTAACTGCTTGGACCGTTTCAAAAGTGCATCTGGCATGTCATCGCCTTCAACATCTGATGCAACTCTTACAGCAAACACTCAGCATTTAGTAGTGGAGAGCAATGGTAGACTAGCCTGCCCCCTATGTAGAGGTGAAGTTTCTGGCTGGGTGGTTGTTGATAAGGCTCGTGTATATTTAGATGTGAAAAAGCGTTGTTGCGAGGAAGAACAGTGCACTTTCACAGGAACATATATGGAACTATGTAAACATGCTCAATCAGAGCACCCACATGCTTGTCCTTCAAAAATTGACCCTGCTCGGCAACTTGATTGGGACAACTTTCAGCAGTCATCTGAGATAATAGATGTTTTGAGCACTATACATTCAGAAGTCCCACGTGGGGTAGTGCTAGGAGATTATGTGATTGAATATGGAGATGATGATACTGGAGATGAATTTGAGGACTTCCCTGGGGATGAAGGCAACTGGTGGACTTCCTGCATCTTGTATCAGGTGTTTGATAATTTCAGAAATTCAAGAAATAGAAGAAGGTCAAGAGTAACTGATACTAGAAGGGGAAGTCGCCGCTCAAGTTATGATAATTCAAACTCTGATGAAGGTTCTGTGACCTCCGTAGATTTTGCAGAGTATAGGCTAGATGAGACTGATTACGAGTTTGTAAGTACAAGTGGCCCATCCAGGGGTAGCTCTGGTCGTCGCAGGTCAGTAAGACTCCTTTATGTCTTTCATAGTCTGTCTATGATTTTCCTTGGATTTGTTGCTTATCTAGCTGAATTTTTGCTTTCATTTATGCTGCTTATTATTAGCCTCATTGGATGATTCACGGTTAGGGGACCTGATTTAATTCCACTTTATTTAAGTAAAATGGTTCATTTGTCTGGAATTTATTGTGTCATCAGATTTCCTTGTGTCATAGAGCAGTGCTTTTCTTTCTGATCTCTAGTGGTTGAAAGAAATACATTTTCTAACATCTTGCATATCCATGTGCATCTGCATATATCTGATGGTCTCTGAACTGAACTGAACTGAACAATTGGAATCAAAATAAGGTGCACCCTTTAGCCCTCTCCAATACAACTGGTCAAATTGACATGGTTGGGCTTTTGGTTGGATCTTTTTCTGTCTTTAGCAAGTTATTCTTATGTGAAATTTTAGCAGCTATGCTGTTAGTCATACTTATTTTACTGGACTCTTCTCACTTTTTATTTTGGCTTCTGATATTAATATTCTTAGATGTCCTGGTTTTGTGCTTTATACAATTTATGGATGTTGTTCTTGTACTTTACAGTTCCCGAAGGCGACGTTCTCGCTTCTATGACAATTAGGTAGGCACTACAGGGCTTTGGCTATTTGTTTTACTGTAGAATTAGACAACTCCAAAAATTCAATCAATCCTACAATGCACTTCTATATTTATATGATGTATCATATCCGTTTATATCATTTCTTTGTATTTTTTGGTGTTATACCTTTTTTGTCTCACTTGATATATTGGCAGTTCTTTACAAGAAAGGGACAAAAAGACTTGAAGAAAGGTTACATAGATGCTGGGATTTCTGATAGTCTTCCAACATTTAAAAGTGATGGTGGATCAGATCTTGTAACATATGTGATTAGATCTGCTTGCTAGACCTGAATTTTGTACTTGACTGGTTACAGTACTGAATTGGTTACTGGATTCTTCTTAATTTGAAATTGACTTAAAAATTTGCATAATAGGTTTCTGAAAGGTGATGTAGCAGTGAACGTGCACAGAATTTTATTGTGTTAACTTTTGCATGTACAGGCGTCTTCTGCCGCAACAATTGTTATAGGTCGAATGGTGATTTGCAAAGTGAAGTTTACATGTTTTCTTTTGTTGGCTTCTGTGATGATATAATTCCATTCAATATGTGAAGGCAGCTTTGCTTATGCTATTTAGCATATTCGGTAAGAGATTCCATCTCAGCTGGGATTTCTTTTGCACATTCTAACTCGGAAAGAGATTCCATCCCAGCTGGGATTTCTTTTTGCACATTCTAACTTGATGGTGCATCCGCTGACAGAAATGTTCTGAGTCATTTGCGAACTGCTTGAAACTCAGTTCGATAAAAGTTCATTCCAACTTATATATTGAAACTCGTTTATTATGAGTTTAATTTATGCAAAATTCAACCCATAAAACTTACAAACAAACTCGAATAAAAACTTATAAAAACTCATAAGTTGGCTCATAATTATAATGTATTAATTATTTAATTTTAAATGTATAATATATAAATTTTATTCATAATAAATATAAAAAAAATATAAAAGATATATTATTACAATATAATTATAATTTTATAATATCTTATTTAGTAATTAATTTCTCTTGAAATTTTCAATGAATAATTTTAATTTATAATTTATATTTTTAAAAATTATTTTTAACCCGTTAAAACTCATAAACAGTTCGTGAACACCAACATAGTGAGCTCAATTTGATTATAAACAAACCAAACTTGAACTAATTAAAGCTCTGTTCAGCTAAACTCATTTATACCCCTTTTAAGTGGCCTAAACCTGATGAAATCGGAAATGGTATATAAAAGCAAACAGCGAACCCCTTACATTTTTGTGTAATTAACTTGGTCAATTGCAAAAATGAATAAAACCATTCTAACAAAATGGCAACAGGTAAAACGCAGTCTACATTAATTATTATAACAAACAATTTAGCTCCAAAATTAATATGGAACATTCTTGGGAAGGTTCCTAATAATGTTACTTTTCATGCCAACTTTGGTGCGCATGGCCTCTGCTGATCGATTCACTTCCTTCATCACTTTCATCCTCACCATCTGCTCTCTTGACTGCACAGTTGCCAGCCCCATGCTCCTGTACCTGAAAAGTATAATCCGGTTCAGATATCATACAATGCCTATGTATGAATGGGGATAGGGTCAATTGGATTCAAACTCTGAATAACAAAACAACATTTATATGGGATAACAGAAACTGACCTTGAGGCTACTGCCGCTGTAATGGCCACACCATTGGCAGGTGAAGGACGTGGTTTCTGACGATAATAGCGCAAAAATTCTCGAGAACCAAGGGTTTTGGAAGATATTTTACCATCAGATCTTGTAGTTAAGATAAGCTCTGAACCACCACCTCCAAGTTCTACAGTGTTGGCCACATCATCCGAGGCAATCAGCTGTTTCCCATTCTCATCAACATAACTGTAAGCATGAAAACAAATCACGCAGCAACGTATTAATAGTGTTCCTTTGTGAATCAGACTGAAGATGACCCAGTAAATGACATGAAGTGAATCAATGGACGAGAACCTCAGTTCTAATTATAATCAATGCTTTTATAAAAATCATAGAAGAAACAGTATAGCAAAGAAGTAAATATAATTCTAAAAAGAAGGGGCACAGGAATGAAATAAACCTGCTACTATAATCATAGAATTCTTCCAACTCCGCTTCTTCTTCATCATCACCATCACCATAATGTACTTTACAATGGCCTTTTGCTGCCATATGCTTCCTAACTGCTTCTAAGCTGTTGAAAGGATGACATCTGTCATTGCAGTACAAACACATGATATCCTTCTTCACCTGGAGAAATAACAAAACAAATGAGAACACAAATGGGTAAGAACAGCAACATAAGTATATTGCCAGCATATAATCTAGTACCTTAAGGCCAAGATAAGTAAGAAGGCCCTTTGGATCCTTCAAATACTCAACATCAGGAATAAAGAACCCATGCTGCTTATGCATATGAACCATGCAACTCTCTATATTGTTGTGGTCCTGATCACACATAAAGCAACAAGATGGATCCAACAACTCATCATCTTCAACTTCATTCATATCTTCGTCAGAGGATTCATTTACAGTCAGATCAGTCAATGATTTTGTGGCCTCACTAACTGAAACTTGTTCTGGATCAACCTCTTCCCATTCATCACCACTATCTTCACTTTCTTCAATGTCCACAGCTCTTTGTGGGAGACGCTTAGGAGGAAGTGGTTTAATCACTGCTCTATCCTCATCTGCATATGTTCCTTGAGAAGTTCGCATAATGTGGCTCCGTGACTTGAGATGCTGGGCATGAGCTTTGGAACTCCGATATCCCTTACCACAGAGAACACAGCTATATAGCATAGGGGTGTCACTTGCCTTGTCCTTCTCTTGAAGAAGCGCGGACTGTCTAGCCGAGAAAAGTGCTTCAGTGACTCCTGGAACACCGGCTACCTGATCCGTGAAATAAGTTAAAAATCAAAATTTGTCAGAAAAAATTCAAGCCAAGCAGAAAATTTGTGATCCTAGATGATTAGAAAGGCTAACATCAGCTTCATGCTGGCAGCAAATATCTTTGAAAACTCATTAAGCAAAAGAAAAAGTAAATTCTAAACCACATAACAACACCGATACACCTATAGCATAGTAAATTAGGGCAATGAGCTTAAGCATAAAAGCTCCCGAATGAACTAATCATCATTTATAAAACAAGACTTTTTTTTTTTTAAAAAAAAAAAAAAAACGTTTTGATCCCAAAAACGATATGATCACTCAAGAAAATTGTTCAATCAATTGAACAACAACAGCAACAATAATAAAGTTTTTCAAAGAATTAAAAAAAAAATGCAGGAACCCTAATTGAAAGCAGTAACACATAAGCAAGACAGAGAGAGAAAAGAGAAGAAAAAAGGGAACCTTGCGCTTAAGATTGTAGCGGTGCCAATCGGATTTGTAATGGAGCTTTTGTTCAGCATCGTCGCTGAATTCTTTATTACAAGCGTTGCACGTTAGTCCTCCCATTTCCTCTTCTCTTCTTCTGATTTTTAACCTTTTGATTTTCGATTTATTTCAGAACACAACAGAGAGATTTTTTTCTCTCTATGTATAAAATAAAGAGAAAAGTAAAGCAAAATGTACGACGGCTCCTAGTCGGTGAAACGGTGATATGAAAGTTCCACAAGCGCCTACGTCTGCGTCGTTTTTTTGTTGTTTTTATGCCCGACCCGACCCGACCCTTCTATTTGGATTTCTTGGACCTCAACTGTACCCTTCCATATCCGTATGAGATATTTGTTTGGGCCAATGATTGTTGATTGAGTATATATGTTAGAATAGAAAATGGCTTGTTAATCACTTAACATCAAACACCAATATAATTTATTTAAATTCTTTTATGTTTAATATCTTAAAAATAGTTAATTAAAAAAATTGCTTGAAATTTAAGTTTTATACTTTAAATTGAGTATAAAATCTCTTTATTTATATATATATATAAAATGATTTTTCTCCTTATAAAATTTAATTCTGTTTCTATTCATTTGTCATTTTCTTCACCTTACCAAACACAACAACATTTACCCTAACCAAAAAGAGAAAGGAAAGGAAAATTTTTTAAAAGAAAGGAAAGGGAGAAAAAAGAGAAGGCATAAAAATTATAAATTTAGTTATGTTTGATAACTTAAAAATAATTAATAAAAAAAAGAAAATATTTAAAAAGGAAATAAAACTTTAAATTATAATGTATTTTAAAGTTGAGATACTTTACACCCCAATTTAACCTCCCATAGAAAGAATGAGACCTTCAATTTTCTTCCCCTATATGAGCCAAATAATACATTAGAGTTACCTATATGGTGGTAAAGGGCCTTGTTGCCCAAGTGGAGGTGGGGGGTTTAATACCCACCTCCACCCCTTTGATTGTGTGAGTATTTTTATAAACCTCATGTTCTTTCTATTTGGGTAGAGGGTGGAGGTTCGATCCCCCTTCCCCTCCGCTCTCTCGGTAGTCCCACCGCTTGAAACAGATGAAAATATATATATATGTACATTAGAGTTAGAATCATTGGACCGACTATCAATTATAATTTATTGAGAGTCACTGTCAATGTCAACTCTTTTAAGACTTCCTAAAATTGACTCTATGGAATTGGCCACATATCAGTTTCCTGCATATTGTTGACAGATAAGGTTGAATTATTGCTTGGCAAATATCAATTTGTGGGGTTTGCGAGGAAATCATGGATGAAAGTTCTTGGAAATGTATGAGGGACAATCTTCTTCAAAATATTAAATGGAGATTGAGAAACCATTCTATTTTGTTGCTGTAAATCACCTTCTCTTTCATATCCTAATTCCTAATTCAGAATCAAAAGTGGAGTCTCCTGTCAGCGTAAGTTCACTAAACTCATTTCCTTTGTCAGTTGAAGTGCTTAGAAGAAATTACTAGCTTTAGTTTGCTGCTTTTCTTTTTCTTTTTCTTTTTTTTTTCTCACACATGCAACGCAATGTTCTAGTCAGAAGAATGATACAACAGATAGATTTTTGAGGAGATGAATGAATCCAATGCAAGAATTCGGATAAGAAATAGATAATATTATATATGGGAGTAGCAGGTGAGGTCATAAATTAAAATCAGGTTTAGCTGCTGATTTTTAAGTTGGAGAAATTTTTGGATTGATCTTATTGAATCCAACTTCAGTAATATAGGCGGCTACAGCATTCTAAAAATTTAAAACTACTCTCATCAGCAGTCTCACTACTTAAGATGTGAAATATTGTGCACTGTTGTAATGGCGGATGATAGCATTTAACAAATCATGCATCTCATCTTTGCTTCAAATTCGTTTGTCGCAGCATGTCTACATATTTTACTCCACCACCATCAGACAATTCAACTGGCTTAGCGGTGATCTGTGAGTTTTTACTCTATGAATTCAGATAAATTCTAACTAATAATGCTAATAACATTAAACCGAGCTGAATGGATTGAGATTGTTTTAACTTGCAGCTGTGATTTCGAGCTTGGTAATACTTGCAATTATTGCTGTCATCTCTTGCTATTGTGCAAGGAAAGTAAGAAAGGGAATTGTAACTGAACTGCGAGCAGCAGTTGCTCCACCAGCTCCTGCTGCCCTTCACATAGTGGAGGTACCACTCGAAGCACCTACAATGGAGAGGTTTATTGAGGCAAACAGGAAGCCAGTCAGATTCACCGCTCAGCAGCTCTGTGCATTTACCAGTAATTACTCAACCAGGTTGGGAGCTGGAGGTTTTGGGGTGGTCTATGAAGGGAAATTTCCGAATGGAGTGAAGATAGCGGTGAAGGTTCTTAACCGAAGCTTAGACAGAAGTGCAGAAGAGCAATTCATGGCTGAGGTGCTCACACTTGGAAGAACGTTTCATCTTAATGTGGTTGGACTGCATGGATTTTGTTACGACTACATTATGAGTGCGCTTGTGTATGAGTACATGGAAAATGGATCCCTTGACAAGTACTTATTCAGTGACACACAAGTGATTAGCTGGGAGAAGTTGCGCGAGATTGCTATTGGGACAGCGAAAGGCCTGGCATACCTGCATGAAGAATGCGGAAGAAAAATCATACATTATGATATAAAACCTGCTAACATTCTTCTAGATGCAGATTGCTTGGCCAAGGTTGCTGATTTTGGACTTGCAAAGCTTTGCAATCGCGATAACACTCATGATTCTGTCAGAGCATACAGAGGTACCCCTGGCTACTCAGCTCCAGAGTTTATGCTCCACAACTATCCTATAACACATAAATGCGATGTTTATAGCTTTGGAATGGTTCTTTTCGAGGTTCTAGGAAGGAGAAGAAATACAATCCGGGGTTCTTCCGATAGCATAAATTGGTTTCCAAAGCATGTCTGGGAAGAGTATGAGAAAGGTAAATTAACAACAATGATTGATGTTGAGTGTGGAATAGAAGAAAAGAATAGGGAGGAGGCAGAGACAATTGCTAAGGTGGCTTTATGGTGTGTTCAAGACTCGCCTGGGGATAGACCGCCAATGAGTGCGGTGGTAAAGATGCTAGAGGGAGCAGTGAAGATTGTACCACCTCCAAAGCCATTTCATTATCTGTACACAATAGGAATGGAAGCACTTGAGCCATCTGAAGATAGTAATGGTTTGCTTAAAGAAACAAGCGGAGAAACCAATTCTCAGTGGTCTCAGTGGTACACAGAAACCACCGCAATCATGAGAAAGTATGAAATAGAAATGGCTAGTTCGTAACAGCTGAGCTAATTACTCACTGCCACAACCACTATGTAGTAACATTAAGCAAAGGTTCCTGTGCGTGCCTATTGATGATAATTCCATTTTCTCGATGCCTAATTCTTTGATACACAGTGGGAAAGAGGACAACCACCTACCATCTCAGGCTCTCAGCGATGCAATCAACTACACTTCACCTCGGCATTGTTTTCTTCTTCTTCTACAGTCCTCTGGTTCAATTAAAAGACTAATATTTAACAAATGAGCTTTCACTTAGTGGCATTAGAGTCGTGTCTAAAGATGTGATATCTCAAACAAGTCTGATATTTAAAAGCGTCTTTAATTTGTTATTAATTTTTGTATGCTTGGCTACAGTTTGCATCAATAAATTGTTCTCTTGTTCCGTCTTTCTCCCCTTTTTCTGTATGCTATGCCTATGCATGTATCTTATCTTTGGAGGAACAGGGTGTAAGCTACCTAGTTGTCAATGTTGCAACTTTGTAGAAGACAAAGCCCTCTTCTATATGGTTGCAAGCTAAATGTCACGCCCCGCTCATGTCCCTAGAGGTGTTGGCGTAGCATCGGGGAGCTACGAGCCAACCTTGTGCTAAATACCCCGGAAGGTGCCGAGAAAGGTCACCCGAGCTGCGGACTAGTGGGTGGCAGCACACATGCCAGGCGAGCCAACAGGCATGGCCGAGTCAGGCGCCCGCATGTCGAGAGTGCGGAGCAGGCGAGACATGCGAGGAAGCCCGCAGGGCGTGCGAGGCTCGGCATGCTCAGCGAGCTTGACATGCGAGGCAGCCGCAAGGCGCCCGCGTGCCAGCGAGCTTGACATGCGAGATAGCCTGCCGAGTCCTGCGAGGCGCCCGCGTGCACAGCCGAGGCCTGCGAGG
>CATIWO010089144.1:0-14134 GCA_949673435.1 Macaranga tanarius | reverse complement strand
TTGTGATATTTTATTGCCAAATATCCACTTTGGTCCTTAATGAAACATTATTCTTCCTAACTAGTCCTTGAACTTATTTTTGTTTCAAACAAGTCCCTCTCTACAATTCTATCACCCTCTTACCTTAATTAAAAACAACTATCTAGTAAGCACAAATGGTATTTAATACGACACACACACGTGTGTTAGAGGGGCGGGTGTTACACGCCCATTGGCACTACCGGTGGTGGTGGCCGGTAGTTATTCCGTTCTCTCCTGGGCACATTTTCAAACAATATTACAGGTATGGCCGGTGCCAAACTATCTTATCGACTATATGTTCGTTCATCATGCAATGCATCACTCTCGTTGTCAACTGACGCTGACGACGATGATGTCTCTTGCTGTGATGCCCGAGTCTTACTTGAATAGTTATCCCATTCAACTATATCTACCCTGTTTTGCTGGGCTCCTCGACCATGACCTCTACCTCTACCTTTACCTCTATCATGATCTCGGCCTTCAAAATGACCACCTCTAAGTATTACCATCTTATCCTGAAATTTAAAAATCATTTTCTTTAACCATACTTATCATTAAAAATATTTCAATCATATTACGATTGCTAATATCCACCAAAAATATTTTACTTAAAGTCTACAGAACCTATTAAACCTAGGCTCTGATAACAAAATAATCGTGACATTCTGCCTCACTTATCGACACTTAATTATCTAACTTACACTAAAACACCAGTCTGTAGTAAAGGTGTTATGAGGATAGAAATTAGGATGTAATTTTTTTACAACCACCAATAAAAATTAAACTATAGCTAAACTCTTCAAGAGGAAGTGCAGACAGTTATTTATATACAACTATATCAACAAGTACCACAGTGCTAGGAAATATTTACATATATTCATACTATAACATACATAATACTGAATATATACATAAACTGAGTTTGGGATACATAATATATAAAATACATCCAAATAGAAGATTTGATATCCCACTCGAACATCCTCCTAGACTAGGGACGGTAGATGTTGTGCTATAGGCTATCGGTACATCTGGTACGGGGCACTACATGGTCTCACTGTATCTAACACGACTCAAGTCAAAAACTAAGACCTATCTGGTGTTGCTCGATACAAACCCCAAAAAGCAAAAAGTCACTCTAGAAGCTCATACTCAGGCCTAGGTGAAGGAAACCTGGACATCAGGGTCGGTAACATGATATACCTTCACCATTGTGCAAAGGTCCCAAAAATAGTCCTCTCGGATCACAGCTATTCACACAGAAGCCCCCATAGGCTCCAGAGTTACTTTAAAGGCTAACTCAACATCATGGTCATGGCATACAATATAATTAACAGTAGTCTCAGAACCAGTCACCTCAAAAGTCATAGTAGTCCATACAACAGCCATCCTCACAACAGGATAGTGCAAACTGTGCTGAAAATTAAACATAATTTTAAAGAGAAAAAGAGTGTGAGTAATTCCCAAAAGAAATTACCCTGTGAGCGATTCTACACAAGTAAAATAATCATTACGTAAATATTAAAATATACATAATGCAAAATAATATACTAAAATTAATTAAATATTTCGTGTAATATCATTATACAATGTAAAATCATTACACAATAAAAATTTAATAAATCTCTCATCAGAAGGAGAAATTTTCAAGATATTAATAATTGTCACGTACAGTTCCTTTCCGATCGTTATTGTTGTAATATTATACAGTTTTTCATATTTATTTTTCTCGGGCATAACAAGGGTGTTTATTCATTTATCATTGATAATGAGTATATAATTTAATCACAGAACAAAACCCATGATAGCCCCCCCCCCCCCCTTTTTTTTTTCAGCTCGCTTGAAATACTCTCAATACTCATCGCACAACAGTCATAAATTACCTCATTACTCTTCACTGAGTAATATCATCGGTCAATTTCTGATAAATATCGTATGCATACTTGTGACCACATAAACTCGCCCCAAAGGCACCTCTGAGTCTATGCGTTGTCCCAAAGACAGTTCACAATCATTGGCCAAATATATTCTCAACCAACATCTCTCAACTCAATATAACTATATAGGTGCACAATAGTTATCATGCATTGTAACAATTGTTGTTGTTTCTATAAAAATTTGTGTATTTTTTTAATTAACTTTGCACTTTACCGTACTTATTTGTTGATATTCAGTAGTTAAGCAATATTTCTATGAATCTTACATATATGGAGGACATATATCCTATTTTTTTTGTAAATTTTAACTCAGTATCTTTCGAATTTTTTTTTTTTTTAACTATTCGTTCTCACCGACGGTTACTCAAAATTCTGATGATAATAATAATAATAATTTTTTTGCATTATTTAATTAATTAGCTAATTTTAATTAATTAATTAATTTATTATTATTATTATATTTTTTTTCGTAAAACACCACATCAAAGACCATACTCAATGACTGTCAACATAAAAATTTTCACATGAATCATCTACTATGTACTTGAAAATAAAATTCTGCATATTGAAATTCACACCCTCTTAAAATCATCATGCATGAATAAGTAATTGTTTTGCATAACAAATCAAGTAAAGCTTGAATAAAAGAAGCTTAATTCATAAAAGATCAAACCAAGAGTGTAATCAAGTCATCAATATTAAGAAACTCAAGAGCACGACAGATTCATCAATCACAATTATATAGATTAAGACTGATTCCAACAAGTAATCATTTTTTTTATTAAACAAGCTTTTTACACAGAATTGATAATGAAATAGAAGAAGAATTTTACTTTATAAAAACCAATTCAAACCAGGGATTTAAGGGAAAACTGAAATTAAAAAGAAAGAAGGTGGCACTCACAAAACAAAAGCTAGTATCCTCTACTGATTCTCTTGTCCTCTAACTTTGATTTTTTTCAAGTTCAGACGCTGCTCTTTCTTCCTCCTTGCTGTGTGAAAGACGCAAAGAACTTCCCTCTCATGCGTTGTTTTATTTCAACGCCACCGGCTCCCTTTTTTTGTTACATGCATTCTCACAGCTGTCTCCTTTATGCCACTCATCCCCAAATTTTCCTTCTTAGTCCTTTGAAGTTTTAGCTTCCCAAATTTCACCTTTCTCTTATAAAATTGTTTCCAGTTGAGCCCCTCTACCTTATTATTATTATATGTATTATTTTTTTGTACATGAATGCTACACCCGGTATTCATGGTGTGATTTCATAGTCATATTTCTGAGTATATTTCTTAAATTAAATATTTCAAAACTAAATTCTCATATGTATAACTCAAATTAAACTTAACACCGTAGTATTTCAGATAGCTTGAAAACACATAATTGCAAATATCATTTAGGAAATCAATAAACATCAATTCTTTGCAAAACAAATGCATATATATATTTTTGAGATTCAATAAATACATATTATAGATTTAAAACCATTGTTATATTAATATCCACTCTCCTGATATGATAACCGATAATTCTAGCTAGGAGGGGCTGCGTTATGCTCTACGGTTGGGGTTGAAGTTCCTCCTATCATCTAGAAGTAAAATCATAAGATCACTAGCTTAAAACCTCAATTCTACTCAACTTAATTGACCTACAGCTTATAAATATGACTTAGGACCTAAAAAAAAATAGCTCAAAAATTGTTCAAAATAGGGTTTTGGTGCTAAAATGGCCATTGGGGCACCACATAGCTGCACAGAGGTGCATGCCTTTGTGTAGAGGTGCCCCTCAGCATCACAGAGGCACATGCCTCTATGCAAAGGCGCCCGCCTCTGCGCATCGTAGACAGTTTTTGCTGCCAAAATTGACCATTGTTATAAATTTTCAACCATTTTCAACATCCAATTCAATTCCAACATCATTTTTAACATCCCAGGGTCCATTTGAGATTAAACAAGCTTAAAAAGTCAAAACTTCAATTAAAATATCAAATTCTATAAAAATTCAAAAACTTAAATTTAAACGATTTAACTTACCAAAACTCTTCGTATATCGATATTTGATTCGAAATAAGAAGCTTGGATTGGTGTTTAACAGTTAAGAATTGTAAGTTTAAGAAAAAGAAAAGAAATGAAAAAGGTAAAGGAAGAAGAAGTTGCGCAGAGAAGGAAGAATAAAGAAAGAAATGAAGTGAAGAAGCTTCTGCTTCCTTTTATTTATTTTAAAATCATTTGGCAAATATCTATTTTAATCCTTTTTGATAAATATCCATTTCAGTGCCCCAAATCTTTTTTTTGAATAACCAAAAAGGTCCTCAAATATATTTCTAATGCAAACAAGTCCATAATATATTTATACCCTAATTTTTAGTACAAGGTATTGTAAGAACTTTTAAAGAATGATATAACAATGGGCACAAGTACATATGACACTAAGAGATAGTAAATCCATGTCGGGGACATAGTAGGGTTGGTAGATGAGTGCAGTCGATGCCTAGGGTTGGGTACATATATTACCCAGTAGATGTAAGACTATTCCTAGGGAATATGTATAACCATTTCCTAGGGCCGGATACATATTTTACCTAAATTTTGGCATTTATAAGTAATTAACGGTAATGTAATTTAGCTCTGTGTGAGCACTGTGAATATGATATGGTGACATTTACTTTGGGACATACTGGTGTAACCTTTGGTGGCCAGGTCAACACGCTATTGATGAATAATTGTGATAACCTTTGGTGTGGTGATGGTACTAGCCATACTGATATCTAATTGTGCATATAGTGTAGTGATCCAAAATTAATACAAATACGTCTGAATATTGTGGTGCTCTAGATGAATTGACAACAACTCTTAAAGTTTGATTAAATGCTGTGATGAGCACTAAAGTATGAATTTTGGCATGAGAACAAGATGCCAAGTAGCAAATACAACTGGGTAGTACGAGAGTGAATAAGATGTGTTTAATGATGAGGAAAGTGTTTATGAAATAAACTATTTAAGCCTATGTTAAATTACATTAAGCTTAGAGAATCTTATAAGAGACTATAACCATACATGAGAAATACAAGTTTCATAACGTGAAAAGCAATAAATGAATATTTTACATACATCAATATTTATCTACAGCTTAAGAGCATGGTGTTGGAAAGTTATTCAAATATTTGAAATTTAAATTTTTTAACTTCAGAGGTTAGTGTTATTTTAAATATTTATCTTGGTGGTGTGACGAAAGTGTAATTATTATTCGTGTTTATTAGAAATATTTTAAAATATGCAAAGCTTTCTCGACAATATTGTAATCTTTAAATATTTACCCTTGAGACTTGTTATTACGAATTCTAATATGATGTTATTCTTGAATAGTCCCTATTTGTACTATGTTTCACTCACTGAGTATTTTTTTTCGGAAATACTCACCACTCTTTTTATAAAAATTTTTAGAGTAACAGGCTTTTATGATTAACTGTCTGGAAGATAGTGTGGCATTTAATCAGTAAAGCAGATATAGCAAGAACCTCAAGAGTAATACTCTGTAGAATATTTGGTAATAGATATATTATAGGTTTGAGTAGGTTACATTCAATAGTTTGTAATATGAAACTTATGTATAATTATGAAAGATAAATTTTGCAGTGATTATTTTATATTAGTTATATATATAAGTGATGTGTGGTTGTATGTTTGAGTTATAAAGGTTAAAAAGGAATGTACAAGATAAAAGTAATGTTTGGTCTTAACAGTGCTCAAGTTAGAAAGGTTGAGGGTGCGACCTTCTAATAAGAGTATTAATGGGATTGTGTGTTACAATTTTTAGTATCAGAGCTTAGGTTAAAGAGCTTAGATTGATGGAATTTTAAGGATTTTGGAGTTGGAAGTGGGAATGAAAGGAGTACTGAAGATTAAATATTTTGGTGGGCTAATTGATTTGAGAAAGTGGAAATTGACTATGATTATATTTTAGAACTTATAGTTGATTGACGAGTTTTGTTAAGGCTGTGTGCACATTAAGTAGGGGACTTGTATTTAATAGTGTAGTATTTAATTTATTTCATCTTATCATACAAGAAGAATTTACGATAAAGATCGAGGTCTTGGTAAAGATAATTAGCAGAAATACAACACATAAAATCAAAGAAATAATTGGAGATCAAATAATATTTGAGTACTCAATAATTTGAGGATTTAAGATTCGATTATGATTACAATTGTTAGATTATATGGATATTAACGAGTATACTGGAACTTCGTATCTACTAGTAACTGGAATTTATGTTTGTTTGTAAAATAGGTTGATTTGTTCCACTATAATATATAGGAATTGAATAATGATAGAATTGAGATTCAGTTAAGATTGATGGAATAAATTGTTAAAGTATCTCAATTATGAGTTGCAGGAAGGTGATAAGAACCAGATGTGGGGAATAGGAGGAATATTTGGAAAGTGATAATTTTAAAACAATTTGATGATTGAAAATTTGGGATCTAATTATAAAGATGGTTGATAGAATTTATAGACGATGGTGAGTTTTATTGAAAGTATATGATTAGTTGGTGTGAAATTTAGAATTAATAGGGTTATATTTTGATTTATACCATTCTACAATATAAGGATGATATATGAGTGGTAGGAAATTAAGATGTCAATGGAAATAATTTAGTTAGAATATACCTTATGAGAATGAGAATTATGAATAAAAATAACAATTGAGATTGAAGTAATCTATTAAATTTTTTTTTGTGAGGATCAATATGAATGTTTTATGGATATTCAATTCAAAAAAAAAAGGAATGGAAATGAGGATAAGGAATGAATAAGGAAGTGAAAGTCAATAGAGATTCTAAATTTATTATTTAACCTAGATTAAGTAATGGTATGAATTTGATAGTGTAAAATAAACTTTAACAAGGATAATGAGCTAGTGGAAGAATTATTAAATTATGATAAAGATGTAAGTGTGAGGAATAAGTACGGTAAGAAGGTGGTTGTATAAGTAAATATGTGAAATAAGGAACTAAGGTTTGGAATTTATATCTTTATTTGGAGTTGTCCTAACTTAAGGATACTAAAGGTATAGTTAGAAAGTATAGTTGGAAAAAATGTTAAGCTTAATTATATATTAGATTAGCACATTAGAGTTGTGCAGTGGAAGCAGAATGAGTAGACTTCTGTTTAAGGTTAAATCGATGATTAGTTGTTTAGATATGCAAAAGAACAACATGAATGTTTTTGTTACTACTAATTATGGTATCAAGTGATGAAGATGAGATTATGATAGATATATATATTTTTGTACATGTTAATGTGATTAAGGTTTGGTGAATATAAGCAAATGAAGTTGTATTTTGATAGTGAAAATTATTGAATTATTGAATTTTATATTTTAGGATATGGCACGTCTTTTAGAGGAGGAAGGTTAGCTAATTAGGATAGAGGTAGACGTAGAGGCCGAGGTCGAGGTCAAGGTGCTCTAGGAAGAAGAATTAGTATAGTTGACTGGACAGAGAACTCTAATAGGAGTTGGATGCAATCACAAAAAGCTCGAGTAGGTAGCGAGCAAGGAAGTTTGAGATCTAAGGTCTCTGTGCCAAAACTTAGAAATATACCTAGGAGAGCATGAAATGGAAATCCTCCGCTAGTGCAAGAGAATGTTACCAATCCTCCAACACCACCAGTGGTGAAAATAAATTCTATAGAGCTAGCATGTACTATAACTACAATGTTAAATAAGAATAAGAGGTATAGAAAGCTAGGAGATATTATCGAGCATGCTAAGAAGTGTGGGGCGTATAATTTTTATAGTGTTATGGATCCCGGTCAAGCTGACAAATGGATAAAGACTGTAGAGAAAGCCTTTAATACCTTACAACTAAGTGATGAGGAGAAGATGAGTAATGTATATAGCTTGATGTTCGATAAGGTAGATGACTGGTTGACTAGAGTTAAGAACTTGTTTAGTGAAGCTCTAACTTGTTTATTAAGGAATATATGATAGAAAAGTATAGGAAGGAGAAAGTGGCATCATTTATTAGACTGGTACAAGGATCGATGACTGTTAGAGAATATGTTAATAAATTTGAAGATCTATATAAATATGCAAAGGGTATTTATCCTACAGAGGAGACGAAAAGTAAAAAATTTAAGGAAGGATTACATATTATTTTAAGGTGTAAATTAAATTTGTATACTGGTACATTTAGAGGTTGGGTGGAAAAACCTTTAGAGCAAGAAAAATTAGAGCAAGAGCTAGAGCGAACTATGAAAGCTAGAGCTAATCGATCTGAATCTTATAAACAACCTGGAAAAGGAATAGAAAGTGAAAGGTTGAGATAACACCCATATTCTAAGGGCAAGGATAAGGTTGGAGAAACTAGTCAACCTCAAGGTGGTCCAATATTAGAAAAAGAGTCGATGGCACCATCTAAGCAGCAGTCATTTACACACCCTTTGTAGTTAGGAAATACTATAATATCTGGGTGCAATAAGTGTAGGATATACCATAAAGGTATTTGCCCTAGTAAGAGTGTTATATGCTTTCGGTGTAACCGATTAGGGCACTACGCCCAAGATTGTACTCGAGTGATGCAAGAGAAAAGATCCAAACAAGGATCATATGAGCCTCAAAATGTAACAACTATTAGTGGTCAAGGTGAAACTATTGGAATGTTTAGAACTGTGAAAAATAGGCTAAGAGAGTTTGATAATTTTGTTGAAAATGAGCAGCAAGCTAAAATATTTACAGCAACGGAGCAGCAAGGGGCAAATACCCCTAATGCAAAATAAGGTATAGTTAATCTGTAAGGTAGACTCCTTAACAAATTAGATAATCATAGTGTTATAAGTTTATTTATATTAATTTTATTTGTGATTAATCTTAAGAATTGCTATAAAAAATAGTGTTAAGTGAGACATGGAATAAGGAGATATATGTAATAGGGATGAAAGAAGAAATGGAATAATAAGAGATTCTACTTATTTATTTACATAAGCACTGAATATTAAAGTTATTAAAATTGTGATATTAAGGTTTATGAATTAAGAAATTGATTATCTTGAGATATAATCATTAATTTAGTAATAAATACTATGAGCAAGAAACATATATGTTGCTAATACCAGACTTAAATGAGGAAATTATAAAATTGAGTAATGATGTAAAGAATTATAAAGAAGGGAGTTGTGGTTGTAATGATTAGAGGAAAGAAGGATAAAGATTAAAGTAAAGAGATTCTTAGTAATAGCACGACAAGCATTCATCGAATTTTGAGGATGAAATTCTTATTAGAGGGAAAGAATTATAACATTCGTAACTTCGAGATGACTAGTTTTTCTGATTAAGTAATAATATTTATTAATTATTTTGGTAGGAAATAGTTCAATTAAGGGATTAAATTTTAAAAAAGGCAAGATTGAATTAAATTAAAGAAAGTTTAGAAAGGACTAAAAATGATGAAATAAGAAGTTTAAGGACTAAGAAGGAGTTGTTTGAAACTTGGAAGAAGGGAGTTGCTAGAGTAAAAAAAAAATGAATGAAAGAAGAAAAATATAAGAGGAGGAAGAAGAAGAAAGAGCTGAGATTGGCTTTGGAATTGGGTTTGAAATTCTGCAAATTTGTGAGTGAAATTTCTACTAACTTCTTCTTCTTATGAATCAAATTCTTTTTTTGAAATATTATTTTCGGTTGAAGTTGAATTTTTGAATTTGAATCCCAAATGTAGGATCTTAAAGTATGAAAAATGCATCCAATTAAAGCTATAAAGGTTTAAAAATAAGTAAAACATATATTATTTTGAATGAATTCTGAAACATTTTGGTTGATAATATGTTGATTATGTGTTAAAATTATTTCGGGTGCAAAATGCCTCTGCAAGTCAAACAAGCGACACTTGATCGACCTGGCGGCTCCTTAGTGTGCTGAGGTGATGCCTCAATACACTAAAGAGGCACCTTAGTAGCACTGAGGAGGCACCTCTGTGGCCAGTGCCTATGATAAATTGGACTTAAACATAATGTTTTACAACCTAACCTCAACTAAAAGTTTATCAACACCTATATAAATAGTTAAGTCACTTAAATTGGCCTTAAATAGGTTAATTGAAACCTGTTTTACCAAAGATACATGAGATTTAGTTATAGATATACATGACCATGAAATGGAGTTATTTAAGTGAACTTAAGGTTGGTGTGCATTCCTTACTTTGAGAAGTAAAGGATAGTTGAAGGATTAATACCAAATCTTAACAACAAACATGAATGATATCAAATCCTAACCAATCAAAATATCATAAGGTTAAGGATTTTAAGTTTATTAATATACAAAATATAATAACATCCGATAAACTTCCAAGTCTCCAACATAGAGACTAAATTCATGTTAGATGATAAATCAAACCGAGAAAGTATCAAAATAAGTAAATGAGTTATAAACTAAAGTAAATGGCATGTTCTAAATATGAATGGAACCAAATTCTATAAGATTGAAAATGTGATATTATAGTGTTAAGTATATATATATATATATATACACACACACACACACACAAACTTTAACCATTCTTGAAATGATGTCATAACTTAAGAAATAGAGAAGTTAAAGTGAAAATGCTACAGCATCCAAATTTAAAAGTGAATACGGAAAAAATTCAAGTCTCCGATATAGAGACTAAAGATATGAAATGTTCCAATGACATCAAACATGAGAATGATCTTGGAAATCTCAATAGTAATATTCAAATAAGAATGACATTGATGATTCACAAAAGGTGACATTTAAAGAATGTTAAAGGCAACAGATGTGAGAAGAAAGGCATGAGAAAATAAAAATAATACACAAATACATGAGAACTTTTAAAGAATGATATAATGATGAGCACAAGTACAAATGGCACTAAGAGATAGTAAGTCCATGCCGGGGTAAAGAATTATATAACAGTGAACAAAAGTACATATGGCACTAAGAGATAGTAAGTCCATATCAGAGACATGGTAGGGTAGATGAGTACAGCCGATGCCTAGGGTCGGGTACAAATCTTACCCTATAGATGTAAGACCATTAATAAGGAATATGTATAAATGTTGTCTGGGGCCAGATACATATTTTACAAAGGTTTGACATTCATGAGAAACTGACGAAAATGTAATTTGACTCTGTGTGAGCACTGTGAATATGATAAGGCCTTATGGTGACATTTACTTTGGGACGTGCTGGCGTAACCTTTGGTGGCTAGGTCAACACACTATTGATGGATAATTGTGATAACCTTCGGTGTAGTGATAGTACAAGCCACACTGGTATCTACTTGTGCATATGGTACAGTACTCCAAAATTAATACAAATACATTTGAATATTGTGGTATTATAGATGAATTGATAACATCTCTTAAAGTTTGATTAAACATTGCGATGAGCACCAAAAGTATAAATTTTGGCATGAGAACAAGATGTCAAGTAGCAAATATGATTGGGTCATACGAGAGTGAATGAAATGTGTTTAATGATGAGGAAAGTATTTATGAAATAAAATATTTAAGCCTTTGTTAAATTACATTAAGCTTGGAGAATCTTATAAGAGATTATAACCATGCATGAGAAATATAAGTTTCATAACATGAAAAGTAATAAATGAATATTTTACAGACATTAATGTTTATCTATAACTCAAGAGCGTGGTATTGGAAAGTTATTCAAATATTTGAAATTTAAATTTTGAACTTTAGAGGTTAGATTTATTTTAAATATTTATCTTGGTGGCTTGACGAAAGTGTAATTATCATACATATTTATTAGAAATGTTTTAAAATGTGCAAAGCTTTCTTAGTTATATTATAATCTTTAAATATTTACCCCTGAGACTTGTTATTGGGAATTCTAATATGATGTTGTTCTTGAATAGTCCCTATTTGTACTCTATTTCACTCACTGAGCATTTTCTCCTGAAAATATTCACCACTCTTTTTATAAAATTTTCCAAAGTAACATAGTTTTATGATTAGCTGTCTGAAAGATAGTGTGGCATATAATCAATGAAGCAGATGTAGTAAGAACATTAAGAGTAATACTCTGTATAATATTTAATAATAGATATATTATAGGTTTGAGCAGGTTGCATTCAATAGTTTGTAATGTGAAACTTATGTATAATTATGAAGGATAATTTTAGAGTAATTATTTTATATTAGTTATATATGTAAGTGTTTGAGTTATAAGGGTTAAAAAGGAATGTACAAGATAAAGTAATACTTGGCCTTAATAGTGCTCAAGTTAGGTAGGTCGATGGTACGACATTCTAATAAGAGTATTGGTGGGGTTGGGTGTTATACCCCTACTAGTTAATCTCAATGTATATTGATTGTTCTATATATATAGAACTTTTATTTTTCCTTTAATATTCAAACTAATCTCTAGGACCTTCCTCTAATAATCACACTCCCTTGCATATGCAGTACTACTTTTATCCCTATTGAATTATATGGTGGTTCTACCCTCAGATTTGAATTTTGTACGTTTAAAAAATATGATAAATGTTATCAAGATGTGTGCTGTATGAGTTCAGAACTTATAGCAAAGGTTGTTTTGTCAAGCCAGCATGTGGAGGATGGTGGTTGCATATAAAGATGAAGGAATTACTAATATACGATTTTATAATCTTGGGATCAAGAAATGGATGACCATGAAATCATTAATGTGTAAACCTTTTAGGGATATAGTTAACTTCAAAGACAAGTTATTCTATATTGTTTGCGAGCTTAAAAATCTCCTGGCTTTGGATCTTCATAATCTTGCTTCTTAAAGACTAATGTGCTTAAATCATCCTTGAACCAAAAAGCACTACACTAAAAGTGACATATAGAAACATATTTATTTGTCACAATAAGTTATTTATTAGTCTCTAAAACTTTTAAAGACTAATAAATAATAGAGTAGGATATTGTTGCCCGGTACTTAATTAGCAATATAAATTGAGACAAATAAATGTTAGTTACTAATATAGTATTCAGTGACAAATATAATTATTTTTTAAAAAGTAACTTATAATGATAAATTAGTTACCATTATATATACTATTGGAAACTATAATAACTGTCACTAAAAGTATCAATTTTGACAAACATTTATCTCTAAAAACTATAATAATTGTCACTAAAACCATCAATTATAACAAATTAAATTGTTTGTTTTAATTTTAAATGACAAATTCTTTTAATTTTTTAATTTTTAATATATACACATCAAATAATAATATCTTTAAAATAAATAATTAGTCCATATTTTTTTATTTTTGTAAGAATTATTTATTACTAATTGTTGGTGCAATTTTTAGTAAAATTGATTTTTCGAGTGTGCCAGGGAAGATTGATTTTCCAAATTAATGAATAATGACTTCTTTTAGACAATTGCGGATTCCCAAACGCCTTTACCATAATTTGTCTGAGTTCCAAGACTGTAAAAGTTTGTATTTGATTGTAAATGGCAAATTATTAATGAAGATAATGGTAATTTGACTAAAGGAAATGATAAATGAGCTAAAGGTAATGCTGGAGGTAATGATAAAAAGCTAAAGGTAATAAAAATAAGCTTGAAGAAATTGAAATTGTATTAAAATAGTAGTGATACAAACTTTGCTAGAAAACATAAAAATGCTGAAAGCTAAAGATTGAGAATTGATTGCTAATTTGGCTGTGTTGAATTTGCTGATTGCTGATTGCTGTATTTGTTATTGATTGGATTGGTTGTTGGTTGTTGGTTGCTTTCATTTTATAGCCCAGGTACTTGGTGTAGAAGCAAATTCCTCTTGAATGCTGCCATAATTACCTTTAATGACTCCTGTAACTTGTGCCTCTTGGATTACCTCCAACAACTCTACAGCATCTGCTTGATTTTTATGGTTACCTTTAGAAGCTTCTTACTTCAACTCAACGATTTCTTTCCCCAAGCAACTTCGAATGTGCTGAATTTTGATATTGGGCTTCACTTGGGCCTTAATTTTTAATTACAAGCCCAAAATTATATTTGGGTATAAACAATGCCCCCCGCATATAATTAGCTTGGATGCATCCAATGCTAATTTATATGGAAATTTTTACCATTTTTTATTTCTCACTTTCAACCTTTTTCACCTCTCCCTATCCTTTTCTCTCTCAAGAAAATGCCTAGGCCTAGGGTACAATTTGATGAATTTAC
>CATIWO010089119.1:0-10612 GCA_949673435.1 Macaranga tanarius | reverse complement strand
ACACCAATCAATTTAAATTTAAATTTTTAATAAATAATTAGATGTATATTAGGGGACCTAAATCTACAAGATTCTTAAATTAATTGGATACTAAAAGAATCTACAAGATTTTTATTTTTTACTTTTTAGTTTGATGTAAGTTATATGTACATATTGTTAATTGTGTTAATATATAAGCTATAATATATATATAATTGAACTTGATATGTATTAATATTACTAATTTACTATCATCTACGATAGAATTATATATATTTAGTTTAAGATGGTATTCTCAATTGTAATAAATTAAATACACTTACATGTTAGTCATGTAAACTATTAATATAATTTATACTTTAAAATAGTATCATATTAAGTATTAGTACTAATATCATATTAAGTATTAGTACTAATTAAAGATAGAATTACATATTTCATTATTTATAATAAAATTATATTACTTTAAATTAACATTTAAATTTAAATTGGCTAGTCTTGAGCCAATCCAATAGCCTAGTTAACTATTAAAGTTGCCCTTGTGATAATTTTAGTCTCATTTTATTTTGTTTGTTTTGGCTTACAAATAACTATATATTAAAGCAGTAAATAATTATATATATATATATATGTTATAGATATATTATCATATATCTGTTAAGAATAAATTTTTTAGTTATTTAACCAAAATAAAATATTTATGTAACATCTTAGTTAAAGTTTATTAATTTAGTTATTAGTTAGCATTATTTATTATTTTTTAAAATAGGTTATAAAATAATTTTATTATTATTTTATTTGTTGATAATAAATATATTTTTAATTAATAATATAAATTTTTGAATTTCTGAACCTTACCGTTCCATACCGATCCGTTCCGAAAGAACCGAATCTTTGTACCGAACCGTACCAAAAAACTGGTACAACACGTTATTCCCGTACCGAACAGTATCGTAAACTGGTACTGGTACTGGAGATTTTATTTTTAAAATTCCCGAAATATGGTACGGTACTGGAGAATTTTTTTTCCGGGATTTACCCGAACCGTGCTCACCCCTATAATATACATATAGCTTCCTAACTTCTAAAAATTTATAATTTTTAAATTAAAATTTGTATATTTATTATTTATTAATGTTAATATCAATTATCAAAAATTGAATAGTAGAATAAAAAAATTTCTTAATAATATTAAAAATTATGAATTTAATCTCTGATCATATTCAAATAGTAAAATTTTTAATTTTTATAATAACAGCTAAAAAAATATGGCCGTTTCCTAAATAATTTATGACATATTAAAATTGATATTTCACATGAAAAGGCTATATTCATTGAATTAAAAAAAAAAAAAAAGATGTATTGTAATGATAAGGAGTTTTATGTCAATTTCAAGACCTTATGGAATATATTCAATTAAGAGTGAATGTATGCCAATTAATTTACCACATTTTTCCTTGTAGCAAACCAATTAGTCAAAATTACATTCTCCACTACAACTATATAAATTGACAATAATGGCACTACATCTTCATCTTCTTTTCTTGTCTACTTCATTTCTTCCATCCAAGGAACAACATGTTTGAGAAATGGGTTTGAGACAATGACCTTACTCATTTGATGTTTTGTTTTTTTAGAGGTCGCTTGTTGAGAAGTCATTTTTAGTATAAATTTGTTGTCTTACATATATCTACTTGTGTTACATAAATTTGTTTTCTTTACTTGCCGTCATCTTACATTCATATATCATATATATAATTTATAGGACAACGGACTAAATATACCCTTAGAGGACATGATGTGTATTAAAGGGTAGACAATTTTGTACATTAAATAATTGGTTAATTATCTTGATGGAGTTAAACCACCCAAAATAGACTCAACAAATTGGATTGAATTAGATTGAGAAAGATGGTTTCTTTCTTGAATGTTCTCTTTGCTCCTATCTTGGGACAATTACATGTCTAAAACAGTTTTCCTACCATCTAATCAAAGGGGAACATAAAAATCTTGTAGGGACTTATATAAATTTTAATTTATTTACTTTAAATATATTTTATATATTTAATCACAAAATTGTATAATGAATGAATAAATACTTATAATTTAAATATATTTGTTAATTTATATCAGTTACAAATAGAATATGTAAATTATATATCACATGGATATTATATACTCAATATATATATTTGAAATTTTTTTATATGTGTATAATGTGATTCTATTACATGCGAGATTCAAAAAGAAATATATATTTATATTTGCATGAGTTGTATATGGCTGAAAGTTTAACAGTAAAATGAAAATATTTCATTTATGATACTAAGAGATTATAATTTATTTCGGAGAGAAGAGGTGTTTGATAACACCACTTAATGCTGAAAATTAATATATTCAGCACTTAATTATTTTAAGTTGGTTTTATAACTCAAAATAGACCCAAATTAAATTATTTAATTAAGTTAAAAAGTAATTAAAATGATAAGCTAAAACTTTTGACTTATAATATATATACTGAATATATTAAGTTGTTAGGTTTTAATTTTTTTATTAGATTGACTATTGTGTCCTTATTATTTAAAAATTATTACTCACTTGTCAATATCACAAGGTTAAATAGGTAAAATTAATTACTTTTATGATTTTTAGCACTTATAGTTATCAAACAAATTTATTTAATTTAATATTTAAAAAATTAAGTGTTTATTATATTCAGCATTCAGCACTTAATTTTCAGTTTTATCAAATACCACCAAAGTGTATTGTATTTTAAGTTAAAATTTTTCATATATAGTATTGCCAGGTCAGCAATTGCACCACGTGACATGGCATGGACACACACACCTGATCACACCTCAACACAGGAGCTGGATTAATTGGGCAATGTATCTGTTCACGTGTGTACAAAGATTTGCATCTGCAAAGTGGTCCAGCAAGGAATCACCGTAGGATGATGATCCAAGGGCAGAAATTAAAGGGTCAAAGGTGGAGTTGTTGATGATGATGCAAGATTCATGAGGGAGGGAAAAGTTTCGAAAGTGAGTTTTGGGATCCCAAGATTTTGATGATGATGGTGAGAGTAATGGGTTGATGAATGAAGAAAGGAACACTTCTCTCTTTCTCCAACAAAGCAACTAATAAAGGAGCATCTTCTTCTTCTTCTTCTTCTTCTTCTTCTTTTGTTGTTAAGGACCAAATGTTTCTCTCTTCATGCTGTATCCACGTGCACTCTGTCACCAAGGTTGCTTTCTTCCATTCTCATTTGTCATGTGCTTCCAATGCCCTAGCTCTTTCCTTTCTTTAATTATAGTACTAAATTATGTGAAATTAATTCTATAGATAGATGGTAGTAAAATTCGAATTTTGTATTTTTTTTTTTAAACTTTCGACCCTATACATGATGTATTTTTAAGGGAGATCAGGGGAATACCTTGCTCTCGTCCTATGCGAGCTAGACAATTTTGTACTTTATAATGTTTTTGATGAGACATTACTATTATATCATTCTCTTGTTGGTAAAAACTTTATTATTAAATTCAATAAGTATATAAAAATAAAAAAATTTTACCTTTGACAGTCTAATTTATAATATATAGATATTTGTCTTATTTTACTAATTAAATATAAAACATTTAAAATATGAATCATAAATTTGACTTTGGAATATAATAATAGGTAGAGTAATAATTAAAATGAAGTATCTAAATATATTTAGAAAACTCATTTCAATTAATGATTTCATTTTATGTAGAGTGGTACGTTATGTTTTTATGGATTTGTTCAAGTGATCGTGTGGTGTTACTATAGATTTTCTTCTTTCGTGGTCGATCATTCAATAGTCCAAGGCATTGGCCGATGGTTTTCAAAACTGGCAACGGACACAACGGTGATATTAGTGCTGACTTTTGAGGCCCAACACACTACAGTGTCCACAACAGGTCCAAGAATTAGTAGACAAAGGTTCAATGTTTTGGGTATAAGTGGGGAGTAAGGCATGTGAACAAGAAGTTTGGCCAAGGGAAAGGAATTGTGAAGATATGCATGGGGTCGTCTTCTTCTTCAATGATCCTGTCTCGTGTTTGTAGTAGGTAGATTAGCTCTTTATAGATAACAAGCTGCAGATGCATGTCTCAGTAACAGACCCACATAGCTTTCTATTATTTTTGACTTGCTCATAATGAGCGATAACGAAGACTTGTTATGATGATAAAGAAGCTTGGAAACTTGCTTGTTAATGGAGCCCATGATGTTGAATGGTTGCTTTCTCAGGTCCTCCTGTACCTTGAATCTAACCCTGAAGTTGGAAGCAAGTTTGATCTGGCCCTGAATTGCCTCCAAGATAGCCAGTTGTAAGTTCATTGTGAAGGTTGGAACAAGTTCTTTAGAAATATATTGTTAAGCTTCACACAAGGTTGTGCAGTTCAAAGAACAAAAGTTTATTATTGGAAATTTTTAGGACAAAAGATTGATAGTATTGTGTTACTAGGAAGTCTAGGATGATATCCCTTGATGCATTGTCAACCACATCTAGAATCATTTTCTAATTACGGAGTGAAGTCTCTGAAAAAGGTTTCGGATACCTTAACTAATGTGCTAATTAACACCACGTATGTACAAACATGAAGACATTCTTCCTCTGCAGATATGAGTTTTCTGGCACTTAATTCCAGCTTTTGGCAGTTCTCTGCATTACTCATTGCAGTTTTTAGTTACATAAAATTGCCAAGGAACAGTCGTTTCCAACAAATAACTGATTTCTCAGTTAACTTCCTTATCCTGCAGCTGTCTCATCATGATTGCGAGTTCAGCCTCTGAATGTCCACCAACTGGTAAAGATCACCGCGTCTTTGTTTTGTCAAAGGAAGGTTTGTCCTATGGCAATAATTGGAACGTAACGAGATTAGTTGATGAACTAAATTGAGCATTTAAATGATAACAAGAAGCTTCGACGTTGGTAAGCACATCACCTTCTCAACTCAATCAACGAATAATCAATCTCTGCTATGATTATGTCCTGCTCGTGCTCAGTAGTAGCAAGAATTTCTCCAAACTGTCATTCAGACATTGTCAGGAATTATAACAGCTGAAACAACTTGTGACGATAAAAGGGAAAGATTCTAATTTAGGCATTCACTCACCGGTCCTACTAGGGTGGAGTGGCCCCAAGCCACGTAACCAGCCCCAACATCTCGAGCAGGTGAACAAGTTGCTACATACAGCTGCCATTAGAAATTGCCATGAGATAGTTGTGAGAAACTCCTTCCAAGTATCTAAGTAAAGATAATCCAACTAATGAAATTATATGGGATTGCATTGAGAATAGAAAAAGGGTAAACAGTGAAGAAATACTCTATTCTGTTTACTTATTAAGTAGTTTCTGGATGCTAAAAGAATATGCTGATACTTAGAGGATACATTAAGCAGTGTAAGTTCAGTACACATGAGCTTCACTATCACTTAGACATAGTTTAGATTTCTATATAGCAGGCTCACACATAACTTCATGGGCACTTGAACTAATCAATTGAAAATTCTTACCCCCCTCTCTCCCCATCCCCCACCAAGAAACAAAAAACACCAAAGTAGGCGAAGCTTCTGAATATCTTATACATCTCCCAAAATGTTAAAATGTTACCAGAAAATCCAGAATTTCAAAACAATGATATTAGAACATTTAAAAATAAAATTAAAAAATTTTAATAAAAAAGGCAAAAGGAAGTTTTCGTATGTTACCTGATTATCTGCAGCCCTGCACAATAATTAACAAGGTAAAAAATCAGCAAGAAACTATGACAATCATATAGACAGCATATAAACAAATAGCAAACATCATGCTCCTAATTTGAGATAAAACTAATGAACGATCAAAGGAGGGAGGAGACACTGGAAGGGTGGAGTTCAATACTTCATGCTGGAAAAGATCATGATATCATGTAACACAAATATACATCTGCTAGTGTTAGTAGTATATGAGAACACTTTTCTTTTTTCAAATAATACTAAATTATGCATAATAGTGTGTGCAAAATTAATATACCATCATTTTGTCTTGCACTTTTTCCCTCCTTAATAATAAAAGGCCATATATTTAGAACTGACGATTCAAATGCTTTTTACAGTTAACAGAGTGGTGTCAGTGCCAAAAGCGGCATACTTCCCTGCCAAAGACTTTTTATGATAAGTCCTTAAGAATAGCACACAAGCTAAAGCAGCAAAACTTTTCAGGCAAATAGTTTCCAACAATAGCTGAAACACAGTAGTACCTTGCTCTCTGCAGTAACTCCCAATGTAATGGTCCAGTTGTCATGTTAAATGCCCCAGGATAGCAAATCAAGTGAGCACCTAGCATTAACAATATGGTATCACCAGAGCTTAGTTCATTTATAAAGACAAGAATTAACATTGTCAGCATCATATGAATAAGACAATAAAATTAGTGGAAGGCACAGTAAATGTCCAAATTGCAAGAATAAGAGAACAAAAAAAAGCATCGACATGCTGCTAAAACAACAGCATCATCCAAATCATCATATAAGGGACATCATAATAGTTAACAGATTTATGATCTTATTTCATCCAAAGAAATGATGACATAAAAGGCAGACACTGCCTAGTGAAGCTTGTATAGAGTTTCAAGTATATAGATATCTAATGGATGAATCTCATCAGGCTTCTGACTAAAGTATATCTAATTATAATATAGAAATTAACTTGCTGAGACTATCACGTAATTTTTACTAGTTGGTTACAAACATATACTCAATAGCAGACAAAATTCACAAGTATTGCCCATTAGATAAAATACGTTAAAGTCCAATGAAGGTAGAAACAAACCTCTTGCTGCATATATCATAGCCAGTTCCTGAAACCGAATGTCATAACAAATACCTATACCAATCCGACCAACTTCTGCAAAAACAAATTGATAGTTAATATCCCCGCCCTATATAAGAGACAAAAATGAGAAAAAGGAGGAATGGACACAAGATAGTAGCACAATAACAAGACAAGCAAAACACTTGAAGAAAAATTGCTATTGTTGATACGTTTCTAATTAAAAGTAAAAAGGATGAAGAATGAAGAGCCAGAAGAATGAAAGTTTGATCTGTGCTCATTTTTCAGAAAACTTTCTTATTTATTCATCTAGTGACGGTGCTTATTTCCAGTTGATCTTGCCAATAGATGATATACTCTATGAAAGGAAGCTACAATCCACAATACAAATGCTAAAGGGTTATGAGTAAATCATGACTGCATTTAAATGATAAAAGAATGTTATCTGAATGATGCAGTCTATCACATACTTGCCAGTTACAGGGATTGAGAGGGAAAAAAATTTATAGCAAGAATTTGAGGAACCCAATCCTAAAAACAATACAGCAGACAGTATAATAAACGAATGGCTATTCAAAAAAAGCTATCCACTTGTCTAAATAACTATGACTGAAGACATATACTGGGTTCCAATAGAACCAGTGGTGATCATAGAACAGGTATACACGCATATAAAAGTTTGTCATTGAACCTTCAAATAATCAACACTAAAATTTAACATAAAAAGTACTATAAATAGGGAAAATACAGATTGAACTATGAACCAAGAATTTAAACCTTGCGCACAAACAAACCTGTGTCAACAATGGTAGGAGTCTCTCCAGCTGTTAAAGTCTTGGACTCAATAAATGTAATCTTCCCAGGAATATCAATATCAAAAAGATGTATCTGTAGTTACACACACAATGTCAACAAGTCACACACAATGTATAAACCAACAAAAAAAAAAAAAGAGGAAGATAGAGAGATATACATATGGTAAAGCAAGAATATAAATATACCTTACGATGCTTGGCAATCAAATTTCCTTTGGTATCAAAAACACAACAAGTATTATACAAGCGATTACCACAACGTTCAGGTATAGAACCACCAACAATAGTGACGTTAAAAAGCCGAGCAACTTCAGAAAGCATAGCCGTTGATGGCGATGCACCATACCCACCATCTATTTCCTCAGCATAAACTGGGAAACTATCATTTGAATAAGGACTATTCCATATTTCCTGCCATTTTTTTTAACACACAGCCACAAAAATCAACCAAACCCAAAACCAAATTAAACCCACCATTAAAAACAAATAAAAACAAAAACTTACAGGTAAAAGAACAAGCTTAGCACCCTTTCCAGCAGCATCTTCAATTGCTTTGCGAGCATGAGCAATGTTTCTATCTTTATCGGGTGTAACCAGCAATTGGCAAAGCCCAATCTTGAACTGCAATTCAACAAAGTGAAAAAAGAATTACATCTAAAACACAAGTAAAGATTAAAGATACAAATTTTATAACAAAAGAGTAATTTTTGATAGAAAGGATTGTACCTTGGTGAGGGGAGGAGTGGGCAAAGGGAGCGCAGGAGGGGATCTGGCTTGCTCGGGATTGAAAGAGGCGGCGGACATGATTGAAATGGGTCGACGAATCGAAGAGTAAAGATTCAAACTTTTGTTGAAATTGATGGGTTTTGAGGGTAAGAAAAGGGAGCTGTAGGAGTAATGCTGCTGGTGTTTCAGTTTCAGATTGATGAAATTTTTTGAGTTAAACACTTTTGTTGAAATTGCTGACTTCATTTTATCACTTTCTTCATTAATCTTTACGCTCAAAATTCGTTTTCAATCTGTGGATGAGCTCCAATGACGTCTGCTTTTCCTGTTAAACGACGGGTCGTTTACTGAACAAATGGGCCTGGCCATTGCTTGAAAGCAAGAACCTTGATCCACTAAATGATTTCAAAAACACTTTCAAAAAACACATGCACCTAACCGCTCAACCGCAACGGTAATTAACTGCCTCTCGCGCCGTTTTTTTTTTCTTACAAAATGATGACAACTTCTCCTTCAAATTCTTTAAACTCTTGTTGAAAATTTCCCTTTCTGTCTCTCTCTCTCAGGCACCAGATTTGTTCTGGGTTCTGGTGCTTGAGAATATAGTACTTACACTTTTCCAGTAAAAGACAACCTTAAATTTTTTTTTAAAAATTGATGCTTTACTACATTCTGTTTAGTCATGTCAGATCCTCGGTCTGTTGTTCCTTATCACGACCCTCATGACAGCCCCATTACGTTTGATTTTTATGATCTTATGGGTGATGCTAATCCTACTCTGGAGAATTTATCTTCAGTTGATGAACAACAGCAACCCTCTTCAATTATTCATCATCATGATCAACATCATTTATCTAGCAATGACATTGCGGATACTAATGACCCTTTTGATGATCCAATCATTTGGGATGTGTTGAATACTGATAATAATAATGATGATGTGTGTATAGAGCAGTCTCTTCAGGAACCAGGTCCGTCTAACCAGAATAATTATTGCAATGTGGGAGATGACATTAATGTGAATGAGAATGTAAAATCATCAACTTGTTTTGATGATGGGATGCCTCTTACAATTTGGCCTCCGCCACTGGCCCCGTATCACTGCACTTGTTGTCAAGTTTTAAGAGAAATCATCCATATTGACGGTTTGTTTCTTTGTAATTTCGACTTTTTCTTGTTTTTTTTTCTCCTGACTTCTAGGCTTACTACCTTTAGTACTGTGGTGGCACTGACAGGCAATGGCACTTCAAAACTTGAAATTCATGGGAGACTGGGTATCATTTGCCATGCTGTTCTTGAAGACAGGGATAATCTCGTAGAGGGTTCTTCAGGGACAACTCGATTTCGTATGATTGAGTGAGTTTCTTTAGCCATACTTAATGTTTTACATTTATCAATTGGTGTATGTAATACACACTTTCTTCTTTTAATTCTTTTATCAGTTTTTGCAAGAAAAGTATAGAAAATGTGAAGCAATTTCTGAGAAAGTACTGCGAGGATCGAAAAAGGGCTGGATATGTTTTGGTGCAAGATCCACTCTCAGTCTTCTATGAAGCCCTGTGCGTTGGTATTGAGTGGGATGAATATATGAACAACGATGACTTTGGTGACCCATCTCCTTCAACATTTTCAGGTCAGTCTGTCACATTCTCTTACCTTTTCGAATAGATGAAAAGCTTAATTTTTGGACTTGTTATTATAATCTTGGAACCATATTTTTTGCAGGGCTGCGCCAAAGGGATCAAATGGAGAGGGGGAATGAGGCAGAGAGAGTGACGAAGACCACCTTGGCCCAACAGGTTGAAGTTACTATCTTCAGTTTCATAAAGGGACTTTTATATCTATCATGTGTTGTGTTTATGACTGGTGGCTCTAACTTAGTTAATTTCACTGGACTGATAAGTAGTGCAGAGGGAAAGGACAGGGAAGTTGACACTGAAAGACTTTAGAGCTTACTTCGATGTCCCCATCGAAGAGGCTGCTAGAAGAATGAACTTATGTCCAACTGTTGTGAAGAAGATATGCCGTAGAGATGGTATGAATCGATGGCCTTATAGAAAGGTTTGTGTTCTTCATTTTTTGCCTTTTTTGCTGTGCCTGCTTTTGTGCTATCGTTGAATACCTTTAAACACTTCCCTTTGGTTGAATTTGTATAGATCAAAAGCATCCAAAGGCAAATATCGAATCTGAGGCCGGCTGCAAATTCAAATGATGCAGAAGAGAGGGCACGAGCACTCGCAGAGATCCACAGGCTT
>CATIWO010089114.1:0-31366 GCA_949673435.1 Macaranga tanarius | reverse complement strand
TAAAACTGAAAACTCCGTGTTTTCATTTTTAACAAGTAAACATGTTTTACAAATTTTCTATGAAAATGAAAAGTTTTTATTTTCTTTGAAAATTGAAAAATGAAAACAGAAAATAATTCTCTGAAAGTAAACACACCCTTAGACACCAAAATTTATAACTTTTCTTATTTTTTGTATTAGCACCGTTGACTCAAATAAATAGTTACAGTAATAACTGTTGAAGAGTAACAGCTACATCTTTAATAATTAAATTATTAATCTCATATGGTAGATGAAAGATAATAAATAAACTGTTAATATAAAATTATTTAAAACACTGTTAATATAATTAATAAAATTTATATGAAATAATAAAAAATAACATAAATAAATAAATTATTATATTTTTGTAAACAATGAAATTTAATTTTAAAAATATCATATAAATATAAGAGAAATGATTAGGAAAATTTTTTTATGAAGATAAAAAATATAATATATATTCATACATTTATACACAAAAAATATTGGTACAAATATTTCATGCAATATAATTAATAAAGAATAAAATTAACAATTAAAAATTAAAATTGACTATAACAATTAGTTTATAGGTCATGAAGAAACATATATTGATCATTGATATGATTTTTATATATTGATTATTAATATGATTTTTTTTATAAAAAGAATAAAATTATCATAAAAAATTTTAAATTAATGTATACATATCTTTATAATTTTTAGCTTATTAATGTAGAAAAATAATAAAAAAATTATTTACAAGATATACTATAAAACAATAGAAAAAATGAAAAGTTTTTATCTTTTCAATAAAGAGTATATTTTTCACTAACTTACCTCCATCTAGGTTAACAAAAATATATTAAAATGAAGTTAAAGGTTAAAGGGCTGACTGTCAATCTTAATATTTTAAAATTTCCCAAATAAAAATATACAATGAAATAATATATAGAAAAAAAATGAAAATTTTAGCAATGGGAGAAATTAGCATTGACACAATAATAACCTCTCTCTCACTGGCTGCAATAAATTCAAGAAATTTCTAACTCAACAACAAAAATAACATCAATATTTTACAAATAAAGCAAATTAATAGCAGTAATCTCAAAACACTTAGACAATCTTTTGTCTATTGTAGTCAATGAAGAAACAAAATAAAAAGTTAGAGCTTTAGATACTAAGATAAGAGGAAACGACATAGGTGTTAAGAAGATTAGGAACCACAATGCGAAGGGTTTGTTTGGCTAAACTATTGCTAATAGCTGATAGCTGGTAGTTGATTAATATAAAGTATTTGGATAATTACTTATAGCTGTTATTGTTTATATATTTAAATGACCAATGTAGACATCTATTGAATTATTTTAACAATATTTAAAATAATATATATATATATATATATATATAAGATATTTAATATTAAAAATAATATAGTTTAATATAAAATAAAATAAAATTATATATTATGTATATTATTTAAAGATTTTTTTCCTCTCACTAAACTAGAAGCTATTTGATCACGCAATACATCCATTTGAACTATACTAGATTTTTCATCACTTTTATGCATTAAATCACTATATGATGTTGGAAAAATATCAGGCGGTACAAATTTTGGATTTTGATCAAGTTGCATAAACGCTGGATTACTCAATGACTTTCTTCGAATATAGTTATGTAACGCCATTGTTGCCACCACAATATCTCATTGGATGCTGAATGAGTATGAAGGTATGTGTCTCAGTATTTTCCATCTAGTTTTTCTAAACACCAAATATTTTTTTAATACAACATCTGAGTGATGAATGCCAACGATTAAAAATTTTTTTTGGCCCTTTTGGTTGACCACCACATTGAAATTCAAGTAAATGATATATGATTTTTTGTAAGGTCCAAGATATCCCTCTACTTGTTGTATCCAGCATCAAGTAATATTTTTCTGCAAATTTTAGCAATAATAAATTAGAATGACACATCATAAAATTTCAAATATTTTTAAAATTTAAGAAATGAATTTTATCAGAACAATAACAATTGAATAAAATATATTTATACCTAGTGGTGGTTTTAGAAAATTCAATTTCTTTTTATGAATTGCATACTGAAAAAGTCATTCATCATGAGCAGTTCCTTCCCATCCAGCCATTAAAAATATAAATTGCATGTCAAAACTACATGCATCCATTATATTTTGTGTTGGCACTCCTTTTCACCCAATAAACTGTACTAAATCTTTTTCTTACACTGTAGCTCCTACATAAGTGTCATCTATAGCTCCAATACAATCCTAATTTAAAAATATAATTAGTTATATGTATAATATAATAGAAAAACATATAAGAATATTATCTTAAAGTGAGGCATATATCTATTGTCTTTTTGTATCTCTGGAGGAATGGTACTAAATATTGGGTCTTCAGGTTTTATTAAGTCCATTAAAAATTTTAGCATTGTTATCCTCACTTCATGAAAATTACGGGTGACTGTCTCACCCGAATGTTGAAATCGTTCTTGAACTTGTCTATTTGAAGTACCCAAAGCAAGAACATATAAAAATATTACTACTTTTTCCAAAACTGACATCCTTTTTGAAGCTAAGAGTCCACATTTATTTTCTAAATCTTGTCAAAGATTTATTAATATTTTTTTTTTCATTTTGAACATATTAATAATCTCTTTTCATTTCCTTTTATTATTTCTGATAACCACACCATTCCTGTATGAAATGAATCCATGCAAGGTTCTTTGTAAATATGTCTAACATAAAACTAACTCATCGTTTCAACTGCAAATATTGTTGATAATGATTCCCATTCTTCATCTTCTTCATTAGTATTAAAATTTTTTTTTCTGAATGGCATCCATATCTATCAAAGAAATTAAAAAATAAACTTATACTTCAATATTATATTAATTATAAATAGATTTAAAAAATAATACAAAAATTCATTGACTAATAAATATATATCAAACTTCATAATTTTATAAATATTGTTAACAAACAAAACATGACCATAATCAAATAACAATGTCAAAACAAGTTATATTATTCTAAAATAAATAAATAAAGACAAATTGCATTAATAATCTATTGGCTGCCTTTAGGTTTCCATGCTCCCTGACTCCATAATGTATGATGGTACTCAAGCTAATTCAGTTTTATTTGTGTATCTCTAAGAGTAACATACATCTCTTATTTTGATTTTTGATCAAGAAAGAGTGTACTAAAAGGGTGCAATTGACTACCAACTGTTATATTTGGTAGTGAAAGTATATCTTCTATCACCTCACTAATGGAACAACCTGGTCGATCTCCTAAAATAGTATTCATTATAAATTTTCTCTTTTCAGCAATTTCTTTTGTAACACCCGACCCATCACTACCCTTGTTAGAAGGTCGCACACTTCACCCTTTTAACTTAAGTACTGATGTGGTCGAGTATTATTTCTTTCATAATCATCAACTAGTTAACTCTTAATCATATGAATATAATACATTCCAAAATTTCTCTATCACTATTATACATAAATCTCGCAATACAAGTTATTAATTTACAACTGTTTAAAACTATAACATACTGTTACCAATTCTTGAGATTCTTCACTGCTCCTGCTTGCCTTATTAAATATCTGTCTATCTTCCATACAAACACTCAACTCTGAAAAATATTGAATAAAAAGGAGTGGTAAGTATTTCCGGCGGAAAGTATTTAGTGAGTGAACAAATTACCAAGAAATAAAATATTTTAATAAATATCGAAATCTCAATAGAAGAAAACTCAAACACATAACTTAAAATAAGATCACGCAATACCAAAAAGTCAAGATGCATATGATAACTTGAGTGTGATCAACATTTAAACCAACATTAACTTAAATGCCAAATTTTAATTAATATATGTTTCTGGCCCCAGGCAGCAGAACAACATATACTTTGGATATGGTCTTACATTTACAAGAGAGAATATATACCAGGCCCCAAGCAATGGCTATATATACTTACGTTTTCAACCACTTTATAACCATAGGGTAGAATGTGTACCCGGCCCCAGGCAATGGCTATACACTTTTATCAACTTACATCATTAAAGTAACATGTGTATCTGGCCCCTATCATCGGTTATACACATTTACCAATTACATCTACAGGGTAAGATATGTACTGGACCCCAGGCATCAACTGTACTCGTCTACCAACCCTGCTATGTTCCCGATATGCTTACTATCTCTTAGTACCATATGCACTGATGCTCATTATTATATTAATCACTCGTGAGTTGCTGTATCCCGGACACAGTCTTAGATCTCATAATTTTAGTATATTTTTAAATCTGTTTATGTTTCTGATTAATCAAAACTCCGTATTTACATTGTAAATCACATATATCATAAATCTAAAACACCAATCAGAAACAACTCAAAAAAGCATTTTGAACTACTGAGGCGTTGGCACAATGCAGAGGTGCCACTTCTATGGCCACTGAGGTACCATCTGTTCATCCTCATATCACTAAGGTACCGCCTAAATGGCTTGCTAAGGTGTTACCTTAGTGCTCACTAAAGCACCACCAGAGAGCCATTGATAGACTGTGGCATCGCCTCAGTGCATTAGGGCGCTGCCTCATTGCAATCAAGCACTGCTGCAACGTTTAAATTTTTAAATTTCATACTAGAAAAATTAAAAACACATAAAAATAATCCGATCAATGCAAAGATTTAAGAAAAACAGAGAAAAGAAGGAAGTCCACTTACAAAATGTCGATTCTTTCTTTTTCTCCTTTCTCTGCTTGCTTCTTCTTCTTCTTTCTACTTTCTTTTTTTTTTCTCCTTAAGTTCCAGATATGGCAATTTTGCTATATTTTTTATTTAGTCCCTCGACTTAATTTCTTTCAATTAAGTCCTTCCTTTAAATTTATTTTCATTACAATTTAGTCCTGATCTAAAATAACTTTATTTATTCAGGTACGGACATGACATCTTTCATACTATCTTTTAGCTCTATAACAGTATTACATAATTGAGCTACGCCTGACTGTTGTTTGCTTTTTTTCTTAGTTACATAATTAGTGGTTCTCTCAACTCATTTATGTTTACATATATTTAGCTGACTAGCATCACCAAATATAGTTTGTAAAGACGAACCTCCTAACATAGATCCTCAAGGCATGATATTATATAAGTATTCACCAAAGTCCTCTTCTATATTGTTATTCTCTACTCATATTGATTTGTTTGCATCTCCTTCTGCATCTATATCATCATGCAACACACCACTAGATGGAGTATAAGCATATTCATCTGTAGCAACAAAAACCATAAATGTTATAGCATATTTGTTATAAAGCTCTTGTCCTATGCCTTTTTGATGCAAATTTACAAATTGTTTATTTTCCTGTAGCATAAATATAAAAATTAAATTGAAAATGTAAGTGAAACTACTAAATTTTTACATATGTAAATATTAATTGTTACAATCAACTTACTTCAATTTTTGCATTCCACTACTCATCTGAGGCATCAAATGTGCCTTTAATAGGATCCCAACCTATTCTAGTTTCTTTTTCTATTAGTGAATTCCATAGCTTCCATTGTTCCTTCATCCAATCCCATTTATGTTTCAATTATTCCCTAGTGACATTTAAATTGGCAGCCTTTACTTCATTATCAACTCATGACCATCCTTTATTACCTTATCCAACTCCACTCCTCTTTCCTACCATGGTTCCTTTGACACAGATACCTAAAAAAATTTCAAATTGCTTATTGGTCTATTTAATTCTTCCAACTATTTTATTTTTTGTTCATTTACTTTTACAACTCATAGAATAACCTATAATTGAAAAAAAGTACATGTTTTGAGTTTACTGAGCATAAATAGAAAAAAATATATCAACTTTAAAATAAGAAAAAAAATAAATAGAACTTGCTATATTGAAGATTAATGTTATTAGATGTAAATATCAACATCAAATAACACATAAATTATTTAATACTAATTTCTCCTCTTTAAGGAAGATTTTGAATGAAAAAAAATAGTAATACTAGTTTCACTAACTAATTATATAGATACATTACACTTATATATATATATATATATATAACTTATTTTAAAATTCATAAAAAATTAATTAAATAAATAAAGTGTATAGTTCCAATCAATTTGTGCAATTTTTCTAAATTGGTTTTTCCTAGAATCTATTTATATTAATAACATTCAAATTTTGATACTTAACATAATGTATATTGTTCCATAACTTTACAAATCACAAATGCACAACTACCATGTATAGACGAATTTGATGATCATTACATATACACTTACATATTAGGCACACGTACATATATAAATACATGTGCATCAGGTGAAGGTTTGTCAATCATGCACAATATCATACACAATTTAAAAGTAGCTAATCAAAGAGAAGCACAAATGCATTTGAAAAGAAGAAAACACAAGATGCAATACCTTCCTTCGGTGCCTTCTCTCTTTATATTATTTGTGTCTTTCTTTATTTCTTTTCTCACTTTTCTCTTTTACTTTTTGAGCTTCCAATTCATGTAAAATATTCACAAAAAATTGCTTAAAAGAGGTTATAGAAAACATGACAGAATCACAAACACAATTAGACAAATTGATTGATACAATCTTAAAATAATTAAAAAAATGAGAAAATACTAAAAGTCTAAGTTTATAATTTTCACTAAAAAAGAGAACTGGCTGTCGAATCATGAGAATTTCATTGGATAAGAGAAGTTGGCATAGAATAATTTGAAATACAAATGTCATTTGACAAGACAAATTAATTTTAACTAGTCTGACTCATACTTGTTCTTTTTTTGTGTTTTTGAACATAGAAAGACTTTCATTCAACACAAACAAGAATGTACATCTAAGTACAATATAGTAGCCAACTCAACTGGAGGTTTACAACCGAGGCAGGATTAAGAGACAAAAGATTTACATTTTTAACCACCCAATCTACAGCTTTATTAGCTTTCCTTTTAATAAATATAAATTGATATTCATCCCTAACAAGAAAGCAAATATCTTGTACTATAGCTTGAATGTCCAGGGGATTCTTTTGCTTGGTTCGATAATAGCATCCACTAACATCTTAGAAACATATTCAAATATAGCTCTTAAACTGATAAGACTCATACTTGTTCATTTGTTTAGAAGATTTGTCCTCCCAATATGTGCTTAAACAATTCCATTAAAATCTCTATTCACAAAGAAAAATCTTATGATTTTTTAAACAATAATTTATTATTTTGCATGGCTTATTATAACCAAAGCAATAATAAATACTACACATTAGCAATGATGATCTCCATATGATAGAAAAATATACAACATCTTTGACTTCATTAAACAAGGCTTTAACAATGATTCCTCAAAATTTTTTCTCTTTTACATTCTTATCCAAAAGAATGAACAAATTAAGCAAACATCAAAATCCCACTAAAGTCACAGATTTTAAGGCCATGTAGATATATAAAAATAAATAAACACAAAATTTTTAAGTCATGACAACATTTGTTCTTGGAAATTGAATAAATTCCCTACTTTCTGATCCTAACATAATAGTTCTCACTAATTTTTTTTCTTTTTTTTTAACTGTCTACAGGAAATCCAATAAAGAAAAAAAAACAACAATATTATGAACACGAAGAGTAAGGAAAGAAACGAATAGATAAAGCACTACACCCAATTATTAACATTATTAACATTTAAACTCTTAATTAGTTATCATTGTAATTTCATTAAAATTTTTAGTTATTATTAGAATTTCATCCACAAAATTTCAAATAATTTTAAAAAATATGTCAACATGAAAATTTATAAAAGTAACATTCATGTGTATATAATCAAAAACATAAATTATAAGTAATGGATAAAAAAATTAGATTCACTAAACTTGATAATTCAGTATCTCTAAGCCAAGACGATGTGAAAATAGAAAAAATAAATAACAAAGAATTTTTTTTCGGTGATTGTTGTTTTTTTGATTTGCCGTGAGATTATTATTTTTGAACATTAGTTTAATTAATGAAATAGAGTTTAAAGAAAACAAGAATAATTTTGTAATTATGTTTTATTATAAAAAAAAACCTTGTAGCCATTCATGAAAAGCTCCGACTTTGGAGTCGATACGAATTGTTGCTATTAGGTATCCTAACAGCTACCAGTACTACTAAAAAAAAGTTTACCAAACATGTTTTGGTAGCTGTTGGGAATTGAATAGCTAACATTTGTATTCCAACAGCTTAGCCAAATACTCTCAAAATCTGTTCCCTAATGCATCATCGTGGATGAAGCTATTTTGGTGGCGTGAAAGTTGTTGCCACTATGCGTTCTCGAAGTTCATGCACTAAACTTGAGAGGTTACTCGCCATTTTTATCTATCTATGAAAATTCACTCTTCATTTCCTCATAAATTCAAAATGTTCAATTGATAGCCGGGACATATACTCAACCATTTTGTTTCATTATGTTGTGCAAATGACTCGATAGTGATATTGGTGCTAGTCTTTATTTATTTTTGCACAAAAGTGCATTTCCGCCCTAATAAAATATAAAAATTAGGGATAATAATCTCATTTATCCTCAACTATTTTCAAATTTCTTTTTAATCTTATCTTTTAAATCGTATCAATTTATCATATGAATTCAATTTGTTTCAATTCTATCCAATTTTCTGCTTGGGATCTAAATGTAATTTTAAAATTATGATAAGATCCTTATAAAATTCAATTACCAACTTAAATCTTTTTTTTTTTTTCATTTTTACAAAAAAAATGATAAAAACTAAATCATAGAAAACCCAATTGATGAGTTTGTTTAAAAACTGAAATTAATAAATTTTAAAATTACTTAATAAGTGTATTAAATATAAATAAAATTATTTAGAAAATTAAATTTAATAAAATAGATAAATTTTGAAATTAGTTATAATTAAATGAAATTAATTGTAATAAAAAATATTAAACTTACAAATTATTTCAATGTTATTATATCTATATTTTTCATGAGAATAAAAAGTTCTAATTTTTATCATCTTTATTTTCTAAAATACTTTTATTTCTTTATTATATTGCAACTTCATGGTGTAATATTTAGTTAAATTGAAATTTTTATCAAATAAAATATTAAATTGAATTCTAATTTTATATCAAAAAAATATTATATGATAAAATAAAAAATTTAAAATAAATTTTATAAAATTTATTTACAGATGAATTCTATTTGAAATTTATTTGCCAATGAATTTTATTTAAAATTCTTTTGGAAGTGCAATAATATTTATTTCAATTTCACCAACAAATTTATTACACTTCTAAAAATTTAAATAGAATTCATTCGCAATTAATTTTATATGTATGATTTAAATTGATATTTTTTAAAATTTATATCAAATAAATTTTTAATTGTATCATATAATATTCTATTTAATACAAAATTAGAATACAAATTAATATTTTATTTAATAAAAATATCAATTTAACCAAATATTACACTATGAAGTAGTAATATAATAAAGGAATAAAAATATTTTAGAAAATAAAGATAATAAAATTAGAGCTTTTTATTTTTAAAAAAAATATAGATATAATGAAATTGATATAATTTGTAAATTAAATTAAATTTTATAAATAAATGTATACTATTTTTTGAAAATTTTATTTATCTTTAAATTAAGTAAGTTTAAAATTTATTTTAGTTTTTAAATAAAGTTAGTATTTTTGGTGAAAATGAAAAAAAGGTTTAAGTGGGTAATTAAATTTTAAAAGGATCTTATTTTAATTTTTAAAATTATATTTAAGTCCTTAGTGGAAATTTGGATTGAATTGAAACAAATTAAAACATTCACATAATAAATTGATACGATTTAAATGATATAATTAAATAGAAAATTTGAGTATAGTTGAGGATAAATGAGACTATTATTCCTAAAAATTAATAAGGGATAAAAAAAAGTATGTATTGATTTGTCAAAATTAATAAGTGATAAATATAAAATAAATATTTAAGTAATAAAAATCCAAAATAAAATAGTTTAACTCAAATAAATAATGTATAAATAGAACATTAATATTTGATATTTATTTTATATTTTGTGGTTTAAAATTCTTAAAATTATTAGTTTAATGGCTAAAATATTCTTACAAATTTATTTTTAATAAGAAAATAAAAAATTGTTTCCAGCTTTTCTTACTTAACAAAAAATTAAAGTTTATTCATAACTATTATAAATGAAAATGATTATTTTTTTTCATTTTGTTATTATGAATTAAATTTTAATAGAAAGAATAAAATGACAAACAAATAAAAATAATTTTAAAATTTATTAATTTATTTATAAATCACTCAAGTGAATAAAAGGTTTTGATTTTGAACACTTATTACTTAAGTATTCAATGTACATGTATTAACTGTAAAAAATATATTAAATTAAAAAAATCATATATAATTTATTTAAATTAATAAATTGTGATTAAATTGTAAAAAAATGTTAAAGATTATATATTTTTTGCAATTAGTCAAAATGATGAGTTTTGACATGGTACTATGTAGACCAACTCAAACAATTCTAATTTCCAAATCAACAAAATTTAACTGAATTTTCAATTGGTATATCAAATAATCAAAGTATAAAAATAATTTTAAAATCATATCTTAATCTATCAAAATTAAAATTACATTATTAAATTATAAAAATCACTAAAGATATTATATATTTTTTAATTAATCCTTTTCCTTGCATTGAACTTTTATATGTGTGTGTGTGTGATTTTATTTGATTTCTCCTATTCTTTTCTAGCTTTTCTTATCTTTTCAATAGTTGAAAAGGAAAATAATCATTGTTTGAAGAAAATATTCTTTTTGAAAATATTTTTCATTATTTTCCAATATTTGGGTTACCAAAAAAATTAAGTCAAAAGAAAATAAGTTGCTAGTCAGTACGTAGAAAATAACTTAAAAATATGGAAAAATAACTTCTCATTCTAAGAACGGGAAGTTATTTTCCAAGACTTAAATACCTATCAAATATAGAAAGAGAAAAAAAATTAAATATAATATTATCATTTCTATATAATATTGTATAATTTAGGAAAAAAATTTATTGCAAACCAAATGCCAAAAATATTTTTTAACTATTTTTCTAGTGTTGTAGCCAAATATCAAAAAATATTATATTTTTCTAGAAAATATTTTTTTTGAAAAATATTTTTCAGAGACAAAATATTTTTCTTGAAACAAACGGAGCCTAAAATTGTGGTCCAATTTTCAAAGTCATATCAATTTAGCCATTAAATTTTATAAATTGTATTAAGTATATCAAATTTTATTTTAAAGAATTAAATGTACTTTAAAAAGTTATTTTTAGGTCCTTATAGGATAAATTTATTCATTAAAATTCTTTTTTTTTTTTTTACAAAAAAAATGTAAAAGAGTATTTTCAAATGTTAATCTTACGGTAGACTTTAGAGTGATTTTTTTTTTTAAGTTAATTTAGTTTTACTTTACTTTTTTCATCATAAGATGAAAGTGCTTCACATTATTCAATGATAATTATTAATAAAGTGAAATAATTTTTGTAAAAAATAAAGTAACAATAGAAAGTATCTAATCTTATCACTTTTAAAATATAATCTTAAGAATTAATTTAAAAATATTTTTATAAAATTTTAACTTTTTCAAATTATTCTATACAAAACCCCATATATTTTTTCCTAAAATCTGCTTCTAAAACTTTAACCACCTTATTCAAAAATTTTCTAATAGAAATCAAGCTAAAAAATATTGTGAAAAGGAGAAAAAAAGGAGAGCATTGGAGAACTAAAAATATTAATTAAAAAGTATAAATGTCACACATCGTCTCACGTAGTCTGAGATTGATATTTATAACCAACCACTTAATTTCATCAAATCATGATAGAAATATTATTATATATGCTAATAGAATTGAAATAATATCTTATAAAGATTTGATGTTATTTAGATAATGTATTTAGAAAAGAAGAAATTTTGCAAGTTGATGTTTTTAAGTATAAGAACTATAGTACCAGACTACCAGCTAAATGAGTAGTAGAGGAAAACATACTTTTTAAAAACTAGATGGATATTCATGTTTGTAAACCACAAATATAATAGCTAAAGTCATAAAAGTAGTATAAAACATGTTTACAAACTTTTGGTTTACATAAAGTCTAGCCGCCATTGTCTAGCCTCAGTTTATAATCTTTTATAATAATTATCAAGACAAGATTAACAAACAGAGTACAAGGCTTCTCTAACAAGGATGTTGGCCAACCTTACTCTGAAACTTCTATACACACACTCTCAGCTCAATTCACCCACTATCAAGCCCTGTTATCTGAAAAAAATTTATAAAATAGAGTAAAATGGGTACAAAAATTTTCAATGAATAGATATATCAAACAGAAAACAAATTGGTTAAACCAAACACCTTAAACTAGAGTATTTGAAAATTATATTATAATCCACTTGAAACATTGAAACTATTCTTGCTATCAAACTTATACCAAATTTAGCCAAGTAAAACACATGCTATTGCAAACATTCATACAACCTTTTATATATATTAACCATCCCTATAATTAACAAGCATCACAACCTGACCATAACATACAGATCATCATAAACTCAATCTCTAGGCACACTTGAAGGCTAACCCTTCAACTACATTAGCACGGAACGACCCTTTTTCCTTCACCGTCCTGCAATCAAGTGTCCTGTTGTTTATTGCGTAATAATAACCAACCCAATCTCAAATGTGCATATAACATCTCAGCACATCCACACAACTCATATAGGGTGGTAATACATAAACCAAATACCATTTTCATCAAATAACTAGTCAAACATTTCTTTCACAATCATCGTTAAACAAAGTATTTAAATTCAAGCACCACTCATCATAATCCAAAGTAAGAAAACTAAGTTAATCTTAAACCATCAAGTAATTAAAATATTCTCAAATCAGGTTACCAAAACAAGCATATAGTAATAACACATTTAACTTGTAAAGTGTAACCTTAAAAGCTTGAAATTAAAATATGTAATTCAAGTATCAATAAGGCTGAATTGAAACCATTATAATACATCAATTTAGTTTCATAAAATAATATTTAAAAGGCTTGAATATCTACTCACCAAAATAGCCTATAAAATACACACAACTTGATCACCTATTGTTCAATTTCTAATAACACATTCCTTTCCTTTTTCAGTACCTAACATATGAAATTTCATTTATAAATTATTAATATAATATGCCTATATACTGCCCTAATCATGCAGCCCTCAAATGATGTGCAGAACATACAAATCAATTTAATTCTACCAATCTGACCCATATGCTCTGAAAGAGCTGTTTCAGGCCTAAATTTGAAAATTAACTGGGAATTATTCACAATGAATTTGAATATAATATTTGATAAGATCATAGATTTATGTGTCTATAACATCTTGTAAAAATTTCACTTCAATTGGATGACTACAAAAATAATTATAAGCATATGAATACAACCAGGTCATAAATCCTGATAGATTGAGCAATAAAAAGTATAGCCTTATTCAACCCTACTACAAATCGAATCAGGTCAAACTCAAAACTGCAAAGTTATAGAAGACTCTTTAAAGTTTATCTGAAATCAAATCTTACTCAATTTAGAGCTTTTATCTCAAGATATGGTTAAAAAACTAAGATAGAAAAACTAGAATGATCAAACCCGAAATTTCAGCATATAAATCCTAATTTAAATTAACTCTAACTCTTATATTATCCAACAAATAAAACTCCAAAACCTTTAAAAGAGATGGTTATTACCTGTAAAAGGTTTTGATTATCAAATTATTCTTGAAAATCAGCTCCAACTTGAAGAGATTAAGAAGGCTCTATATTCCTTTTTTTTTTTTCTTAAGTAAAGTCTTCCTCTTTCTCTCTTTCCTTATAATATATATGCACACAATTTTAAAAAGGCACGAAGAAGAAGACTTCAGACATTATTTGATAGGCTGAAATTATAAAATATCCATTTAGGTCCTTGTTGACTTGGTTTTTTTACTTATAAATACTCAAACTTTTAATTGATCAACCTAAGTCTATAATTCATTACAATTAAGTCCATATCTTCTTAACATTTTAATTCCCTATCCTTTACTCCAATTCAAATTTATATTCTTTATTTTCACTTAAATTTACTCCAATTGAGTGTCATCAATATTTAAAAATTCTCGCTCCCTAACTAAGTACCAACCTCAATTCAATCCTAAGCCTAGCTCAACTATACAAGCTTATCCTATTTTAATTCAATCATCCTATCTTAATTCACTTAATAAAAATATAATATGTAAATGATAGATAGATATGTTTTTAGTGCACATGTGTGACAATAAAGATTTGATATTTTTGAAAGAAAACAAAATTTTTTTTAAAATTTTCATTGTTTTTTTCATAGTGATAGTTAAAAATACTTACCTTATATTTTTTTATTTTTATTAATATTAAAATATATAATATATCACTTAATAAGTTGTGTTTTTTTTTTTGTTGTGAAATTTGAAGAAACTTTTTATTTTTTCAAAAAATTTAGATTAATATTCTTAGTATCTCCAACTCTCTCTTTTCTCCACTTCACACTATTTATTTTTAATCTCCATTAAAAAAAATTTAGATAATGTATTGAAAGTTGAGGAGCGAATTTTAAAAAAATTAAAATATGTAGGCTTTTGAGTTATAAAATAATTCAAAAAAGTTAAAATTTATGAAAATATTTCAAAATTAATTTATATAATTATTTTGTGGCTTTTGTTATGGTGCAAATGTTTATATTTATACAAATGGAATTACAACCGTTAGATTAATTTTTATATAATTACAACCATTGATTATGTTAGTGTATCAATACCTGTAAAATATATCGATAGTTATAATTAATTAAATTTTAATTTAACAGTTTTAATTCCAGTTATATAGATACAACTGTTTGCATTTAAGAATATTTTTTACATTTTTTTCAAAAAAAAAAGAAAGAGGATTTTAATAAATAAATTTATTTTATAAGGATTTAAAAATAACTTCTTAAAATACATTTAAATCCTTAAATAAAATTGGATATGATTAATATAATTTATAAACTTTAATAGTTAAATTGATATAACTTAAAAAAATATGGTATAATTCCTTTCAAAAAAATATGATATAATTGAAAATTGGACCACAATTTACTATGAATTAATTATTTTTCCTAGTTAAAATAATAATATAAATATTAATATATATGTTAAAAAATGATTAGAATAATAAAAACTATCAAACTACCATGTTGCAATAAAAGTATCCGGACAAATTTGGTATTACTTTATTGATGCATGAAATCATCTAATGCAAATTCAATATTAAAACGATACAACTCAGTGATTCATCTATTTAAATAGGAACCTTGAAAGAGCTTTTTTTTTTTTTATTATGGAGATGACTATTTAATTCAGTACTGTTGCAAGTATACAATCTCTATAAACTAGAGTAAGCCTAAAAAATATGGAGAAGTCACTTTAATAAGACACCTCTATAGGTGAATATTCTAAGGAGGGCAGTGAGAGTTCAATGGAGGCATTGTGCGAATGTTGATATCAAGTGGGTGTAAACGGTACTGAATATCAAGATCCTTGAAAATTTTCACCATTTCTTCTAATAAAAGAGCTCTTCTTATATATCTCTCCCCCATGTCTTGGTGGTTGATTCTATGTCTTAGCCACACTGCCACTCTCACTTTGTTCAAATCTTCAAGCTCTTTCATTACAACTATGGGACCTGGGTACCAGTGCTCTTTCTTACCTTCAATGTAGCTGCACCAATAATCATGAACATGGAAATTAATGAGTGCAGTGCTTTTTTGATTCGTGGGAAATGGAAGGGAATGCTTGGACAGAATTTGATGATTAAGCTACTAACATAACAAAATGATAGGGATGTCACTAAATCTAACCAATTTGTTAAGAGAGTTACCCAAGATTAATTCTAAAACAAATAAAATTGAGTTAGACTACAAGTTATTTGATAGACTCGTAAGTCTAATTGAATTTATGCATATTTATTATTTTTTATTTTAAAATAATTAAATGAATATCTTATCTAATTGAATTCAAACTTAAATTGAGTTTAAATATTTTAGAATTTATATATTTTATAATTATATTAATTATCAATTCAGTTGATTTTGAACTTGAAAAAGCATTCCATCGAATTTAGAATGAGTTTCCAACTTCAAATTTTAAAGTTGTAAGTTGCTACATAACATTTATGTACCCTATAATATAGGGGCAGATTATTTTTATTTTTTATTTTTTTAGTAAATATAGCAGCTTGCGACGGTACCGTAGGAGTGCCGTCGCAAGTTGCTACATAAGGAATTCTCCATTTTGAATTGACTCAGCTCCATTACACCACTACGGCACTACCTAATATCTTGTGGGTCTTAGTGATATCTTAAGGACCATGAGATATATCCCGCACTCATTGGCCACAGGATCAGGATGCTTAATTATGACGAATGATTAATGGTATAGCTGATATGCAATGACCTTATTAGGTATTGTTTAATCATATACGTACCTTGTTATTCTCTGTTTCATGAGAGCAGTCTTTTCTGCTGGAGTGGATACATGGATAAAGAACTCAACTGCATCGCCCATATCAGGACTGCGATAGAAGTTGCCAATAGGCCTAGTAGCAAGAACACTGTTAGGGAACACAATCTTCTGATTGTCAGCTCTTAGGAAGACGGTAGTTAGGATGTTCATCTCCTCAACTATCATCTGAAATTGCATTGAAAGATATCTTACAAGTTAATATATGTGTAGATATACTAACATCTCATAAAAGAAATCAGTAATTTATCAACATTTTTTCGAACCGGGTGGTCAGAATGGAAGTTTTTGTTATTTGACTACTCGACTTTTAATCGTAGTTTATCAACATATATATGCACAAGAAAATGGAAGATGAATGTTTATACCTGTACTCCATCAACCTCACACCTATCACCCACATCAAATGGGTGAATCAAGAACAAGAAGAGAATCGACTCGAACAGTGTCTTGACAGTATTTCCAAATATGAAGGACGCAACAACAATCTGTGAGCCTGCGAAGACTACAAATTTGCTTGTGGCAATTCCAAGTATGAGTAGCCAAATGACGAATATGATAATGCTAACTACTACGTTGATCACATGATGAAGCTTGTTCACTGCTGTCTTTGTATCATTCAGTGTCAAAGCAAGTGCTCTCCTTTCTCTAAAAGCATTCACCTGCCACAATCAATATGACCATGAACTCCATATCAAATATCAAATGAGAAATACATTGCAGCCAACTTCTTACCACCCAGTCCTTTAGAGATGATTTACTGATTCTGCTGCTTTCAGATGCTCCTTCAAAGAAACTCATAGTTTTCAAGGCTTCATCTTCTCGCATAAATCTCATCAAATCCTGTAAGTAGATGTACCTGCGAAACAATTTTAAGAGATGAAAATGGTTTACAAATTTAAATAGCACTATGACCCAACAAGACATGGCCTTGTAATAGCCTTTAAATATCTGATTCCAGCAAAACAAACTTGACAAAGAAATAAACGAGCATAAATACCAATAGCAATAAATCATTTATATTTCAAAACTTATGGATTTGGTTTCATATAGTCTATGTAAGAGATCATGAAACTTTCTTATGGTGAAAGTATCGATCGAACATCATCGTAGTGGGAGTGACTGAAATCGCAGGGCTGATTCTAACAATGCTATATATCCAACACAAAGGATATGTAAATGGAGAGGATGCATGATCAGGCAAAAGCAACTCTAGAAAACACACATATCATGGTTAATAACTCTATTCTGAAACGACAATAGAGACAATATCATGGTTGAAATTAACATCCTTCAATTACTTAACAAAGGAACCAAAACTACCATTAGTTCATTTCATTTTGTTTTTCATGCACTCGGAAATGGGAAAAAAGTGGAACTTAAAATTATGCAAAAGAAAATTCCACAGGAATCAATGAATGCTTAACAAGGCATAGAATAGGGGGATTCCTGCCTACACCCAACAATTGGATGAGTAATACATACTAATAAAATAGGAGTGGTTAGTTGCACATGTAAGTATCCTAAATGTGAATTAAAAGAGACTCACTTTGCTCCGTTGCGAGCCACATTATGAAAAATTTTTCTTGCAGCAGCTTTAGCCTCATGTTCGCTTCTGATCTCTGTGGCAGATTCATCATCAATGCCTGCACCTAATATTTGCTCATCTAAAGTGGATAAAGAACCATGTCTAACAATATTCATTAACCTCTTCATATTCCATGCTGAAATGTTCTTTGGGTTCAATTTATGTAAGTGATCAATTGTGAATCCATTATCAGTCTTTTTCTCTCCCTTTCTTGTAAGTTGACTTGAAAATTTGAAGCTTTTCCCTTGGAAACTTCTACGCATCCCACCGCTCAAAACAGCTCTTTCGCTCTTTGCTCCTGTCTGGAAGACGGCTGCCTTGAGTTCAGGAGGCATGTTAGCCCCAGCATTCTGCAACTTACGAATCTCAGCAGCCGTCTTCTCCACTTCATCCTCATTTTTTCGTATCTCAATCAATGGCGGACCTGATAATGTCTCAATTACATATTGATTAAAGATTGATTCCTGAATCCTGTCAAAATAGGTACTGACATGAAAAGATGAAGCAAGAACCTTAACCATTAAAGTTTTAAGCAACCATATGAAATTAGCCACCAAAAAGCACACCAAAATTTTAGTAACATATGTGAGAAAGTTTCCTTTTGTTTCCCTCTTAACGTTCTTATCGAACATGAAATGCCAGGCCAGCAGCACAAGCCCTAACCACCAACAATTCTGCACTCCACTTCTCAATCCATACACAAAATATAAAACCCTTTTCCGCAACATAAAATTCCTTTCGATGAAGAATACAATTATACGAATCCCCCAACCTGAAACCAACCTTCCACATATCGAAACCAACAATAAAACTTCCCATTTCCACAATTGTAGCTGTAGAATGCTCTTTTTCTTCAAAGCAGGAATAGAGAGACTACAACCCAGTGCACCTATAATTACTATCAAACTCAGCCATTGAATTACAGTCATTGTATTTAAACGAGATTTATTGTTATACTCTTCAGGCATATCCTCGTCCTCTAATGGATCGTCGTCGTCGTCGTCTGCCATAGCCCTACCTAACATCCCAGATCTCATAGGCCCTGATCTCGGTGGTAATCTCCCTGACATTTTCACTAGCTCTTCAGGTGACGGGTCTAAAATCCTTGATTTTGTTTTCAATCTTGACATCTTACTACTGGGCTGTGCTCGAAAAGTTGCATTTGATGTGCACCTCAACACTTCATCACGACTAGGTTGCTGTTGATGATGATTAATGCCATTAAATGACGGATCATCTTTGCCATCTTGCGAATCCTTATACCGCCTCCGGATGGACTCAGCTGAACTTTCAACACTTCCAGAAAGAGAAGGGTCGAAAGAAACCCGAACTTCCTTAGAAGGAGTGATGCTATTCTGTGGAGATTCAGGAAATGGAGGCAAGTTTCGATCGTTTAATTCTCGTCTTAGCTCATCCATTTCCATGTCCATATCCAAAGAAATCTCACCACCAGCGATTTTCTGTTTGTTCAAGAACTGACCAATAAGCATCGATGGCGGATCCTTCATTTCCTTGTGTCCACGTTGTGCGTAACCAAAACTGGGATCTCTTTGCGTTTTATTAATGCTAGAGGCTGCGCTACTGTCCGAGCTAGAGTTGCCAACATCAACCTTGACAATAACCTCAGCGCGGTCAGTCGATCCCGTGGTTGAGGGTGATGATTGTGGTGTTTCGTGATGATAATGATCGTTCAATTGGTGATGGGAAAGAATTGGCAACTCTTCATGGCTGGTGGAGTGCCTTGATGGACTTCCACCACCAGAGACTTTCCTCATGTGTTGTTGTTTATAGGAACTCTGGCTTTTGAATGATTTCTTTAATGGGAAAAAATCCATTGTTATCTTTGTCTCTTTTTCCCTCAAAAACAAGAATCAAGAATATAAACATTCAAGAATCAATAAAGATCGGGTTCATATGTTGGAATGGAAATTATAATGAAAGAAACTAAAATGGTGTTTGGGATCTGGGAAACCTTAATTTTTTTTCTTTTTAATACAAGGTTTCCCTGGAAATTGGAGATTGGTGCTGTTAAACAAGCTGTAACTGTGCATGTACGTAGATTTTAGAATGCGATTTAATAGAAGAAATAAAAGGAAAGAAACCTCTAGAAAGAGAGTGCGTAGAAAAGTATCACAAGTGGCATTGAAGACGAAATTTAGGAAACAGATTTGCATGGTATGGTATGGTTATTTTTGAAGGAAGGTATAGGGCAGTCTCGGAGAGATTCACGTGAAATTTTCCACAGCTTCCTAATTAATGTTTTTTGATATTGATGAAACATATATAACACATCATATCTGATGATACACGAAAAAATTCACCTCCAATAAGAGCTTAACACTTGAAAATCAGCTTTATTTTATCCACCACATCAGACGACTCTTTAACCATTTGACTTTTCGAATTCTAAAGTTAAAGTCAAAATCAGAAGCTAGTTATGGTTCTCCCATATAGGAAAGAAGGAATTCCTGCTCAGGAAACACGAACACTAAGAAAATACGAACCCTGCACAAGAAACGTATTATTTCTCTCTTTCTTGACAAACATTAAATGCACCACTCACCTACTACCAACCATCAAAGCTATATAATAGTCCTACAATTAAAAGACTCCAAGCCACTTTAATTATTCAATGCTCTTTTTATTTAAATATTTATTAAGCTCATTGCTTTCTTTGCTCGGGATATTTTCTATTCGGGTTCTTATTGACTTGATTGTCGGAGGAGTTTTGGCAGGTTGAAAACCAGCCTCATCTTATTTGGTCTTATCAACAGAAGTCCAAAATCCACACCGGAGCCAAGACAATTGAGCACCCGCATCAATATCCAAACTCAAAAATTACATTTATGGTGTGTATTCTCAACCTTATATTAGGAAAGTCATGTGCGTACTCTCAACTTTTTATATATATATATATACACACACTTGATGAAAATCTTAAACATCTAACGTGATTTTTTCATAGCACAACCACTTCTAGAGTTGGATTTAAGTCACTATTGACTACAGTAAGTTGAACCCGTAAAGGCCACAAATAGTTGGAACTGTTAAAAAAAAAAAAAAAGTAGTTGATCACTTTATTTTTAAGCTTATTTGTGAAAACGACAAAACGATTTCTAAATTTAAACACAAGATTTATTCATTTATTAAATTTTGAAATAGTAAAGTTTTGAATTGATAACAGTCTCAAATTCGTTAAATGGCCCATCGAATTAGAAATCAATCTTCTTTTTCAATATTCTCTGACTAGAATTTTTCTTTTATTTCATGATGATATGGTAATATCATTTATTTTAATCTATAATAGTGATATGGTAATATCATTTATTTTTATCTATACTAGCAGGTTATACAGGTAATTATGTAAAAAAAAGATTTAGATTTTCAATTTAACTTATATTAAAAAAAATTAAGAATCTATATATGTATAAATATGGAAGAATTAATTTTTTTTATATTACTAATATATGTCATATATATATATAAGTTTAATTGTGGTATACACCATTTATGTACATATAAACATATGGAAAGCTGAATTTTTTTTTCGTACTTAGTTTTTTTTCTGTATAATAGTTTAAATTTTATATTTCTTGTTAGTTATGTGTCTTTTTATTTTTATATTATTGCCACTTGACATTATATTAATGAATTATTAACTTTTTGTATTTTTTATAAAAAATTTTTACATTAATTTTTATTTGTCACATAAAATTGTAAAATTTTCATTACATATATATGTGACATGTAATATATTAAATTATAATATTTTAATTTAAATTCAAAATTATTAAAATTAACTTTGATTAAATACCACATAAATTAATTGTTAATTTTATATGAATTGTTATTTAACTCCATAATTGTAAACTGAGAGTAAATAAATCAATATTAAACTCTTGGTATTCCTAGAGATCGGCCATCACACATCTAAATCTAGCTTTTTTTATTTCATTACTCGTATGGGAACAACTAATAAGTGATATATATATATATATATATATAATTGTATAAAATATGTTGGATTATTGACACCCATGACTGGACATAATCCATTTCAAAATTCAAACACAAAAGATTTAGATAATATGAGATATTATTTAATAATAATAATAATTATTAGTTTTAGATAATATGAGATATTATCTAATAATAATAATTATTAGTTTTAGATAATATGGGATATTATTTAAAGCCTATCTCTATCTTTTAGATATAAAAGATTAGAAGAAGAAAACAAAAGTAGGATTCTTTGCACAAAAAAACTCTCTATGTGCACAAAAAGTTCTATCCCATGGTTTTTCATCCTGATGATATTTAGATCGTGAAAATAACAGTATTTGCTCTAGTAGTCAAGGCTTCGATCATCATACCTGTTACATATTCCGCTGCAAAAGGTTAGTGACCTTACTGTTTTCTGTTATTTTCTTCATTGGTATAAGAGCTTGTCTTTATGATTTAATAACATTGGCATGATTTTTTATTTTGTGTGTATATATATGATGTATACTTGATTCGTGTTATATGATTTCAAAAGGCATTTTTGAAATCTTATATGAACTATTTTGATTTTTTGGAGATTTAATCAATCCGTATTAAAACGGATTGAGATATTAATTTGATTAATATTTGTTTAATAGTAGGACATGATTAAATATTAATCATCAGTGTTAATTAGTTTAACCTGATCATTGTTAAATTAAGGTTTTTAGTGGAATAGGTCGCAGAATAGGTCGCACAGCCATGCAGTGAGACTGCACAGCCGTGCCTGCGAAGCATGCTATTCGTATCTAGTTGCGGACGACCGTGCACAAAGGCCATATAGCCGTGCTTGCGAAGCATGCTATTCGCATCTGATTGTACACGGTCGTGCACAAAGGCCACACAGCTGTGCCTGCAAGCATGCTATTCATATTTAGTTACGCACGGCCATACACTGAGGCCGCACAGTAGTGCCTGAGTTGTGATTAATCACTGGTGGCTTGTTTAAATGTTAAACATTTTAGGGTTTTTTTAGCAGTAACTCATTCAACGAGTTAAGTTAAATCATTTATATTTCGGGGGCGTTGCCCCTTGACCCCTACCTACTAACCTGCTAGCAGGACCATCGTCGGGGGTGCTGCCCTCAGACCCCGCTAGGGGATCTGCCTTTTAACCCTGAGTGGATTCACCTTATAAATCATTTTGTAATGTGATGCTATGCTATAACATTTTTATTTCTATGCTATGTATATGATGTTGTGCATATGATGACATGTATGTAATGCAATAATATAATAACCAAACAAGTTTGATCTAATAATCTTTATTACTATGCATAAACTTTTAACTAGTAATATTAAATATTATAACTTAGATGGTAATTGAAAACTTAGTGACCTGTTCAAATCTAGGTCTAGTGCATAGTAATTATGTGTATTACATGTTCTCCTAACGAAGTGCAACTGTCAATCATTAAAGATCACAAGGGTCAATAATGACAACTGCCACCAAGTCCGTTATTGTTGAGCTTAACAAGGACCTCAAGTTGAATGAGGACAATTATGAGGTCTGGAGCATAAAAATTCAATACGTGCTCCAAGAACAAGAGGTTCTTGACATGCTGAATATTATTATGATTGAGCCTGAGGATGGATCCACTATCTAGCATAGGCAGGATAGGGAGGTGTACCAAACATGGAAAATGAAGAATTCTACTACTTGCATCATTATGCTTTGCGCAATGGATGATGACATTGCTAAGCAATTTAAGAGGTTTGAGAATACAATGGAACTTTGGAATGCTTTGAGGGAAATGTTTGGAGGTGTATCCTTGACTAAGCTTCGCTCACTAACAATAAAGTTTGACACCTATAAGAAACATTTTAATTATATAATAAAAAACATCTAAGAGAGATATCTAATATGATCCGTAAATTGAATGATATTGGTCATGTGTTGACCGAGGAGCAAAAGATTCAAGCTGTCATTCATTTTTTGCCCAATATTTGGGAGCACATGAGGATGCACCTAACACATTCAAGGAATATAAGGAACTTTGAGGATGCTGCGCAACATTTAGAGTTAGAGAAAGATCGACTTGCATCAATCAAAGTCAATGCATAAGTGCATTACACTCAAGGTAGCTCCTCTGCTAAAATGAGTTCCAACAATAACAAGCATAAAAATCAAGGCAAAAGGAAGGCTAAGGGGCCAAAAAAGCAAAATCAAGAACATAAGGAGAAGAGAAGGTCAAAGAACAAGAGAAAGATCAATGTTGCACGTGCTAAGTACTACAATTATCAATAAAAAGGGTACTATACAAAAGATTGCACTGCGCCTAAGAAGGTACACCCTATTTACTCATATATGAATGAAGCTTATGCATTTAGTTCTATATTCTTAACTAAATTTAATCCTTTATGGGTTATTGATTTAGGAGTAACCGACCATATAACGAATGATCATGGAGCCTTTATAGATTTTCAACGAGTATCTGATGGAGAGAGATGAATCTATGTAGAAAATAATGTAAGGATTCAAGTTAAGGGAATAGGCATATGTAAACTAGTTTTACGTAGTGGTCAAACCCTTCTCTTGTATGATGTTCTCTATGCCCCAAGTATTCATAGGAACTTAGTCTCTGTTCTTGTTCTATTAAAATTTGGTTTCAATTGGTACTTTTGTGATAACAATATACATTTATGTTTGGGTACAATATTTTATATTCTGATTTTATTTTGGATGGTTTTATTATTATGGATATTGATCATGTCAATTTTAATAATAATGTTAGTTTTTCTTTAGTTAACTTCGCATAATTATGAAAATGATGTGCATTTATGGCATGCTAGATTGAATCATATTGGCTAAGATCGAATGAGTTGATTGGTAAAATAAGGCCTTTTAGGTAATTTAGAAAAAGTTGAATTATCTACTTGTGAGCATTGCCTTAAAGGAAAACTAACTAAGAAGCCATTTGGAAAAGCAACTAGACCCGAATTTCCTTTATAACTAATTCATTCAGACGTATGAAGTCCAATAAATATGAGGGCTAGGCATGGGGCCTACTACTTTATCACCTTCATAGATGACTATTCTAGATATGGTCAAGTCTACTTGATATCCTACAAATCCAAATCTTTACGTTGTTTTAAAATTTTTATGAATATTGTGGAAAATCAATTAGATGGAAGGATTAAAGCCTTGAAAACCGACTGTAGTTGTGAATATCTTTCTCAAGATTTTAAGATTTTATATGATGAAAAAGGAATTGAGCATCAGTTGTCTATTCCGAGAACTCCTCAACAAAATGGAGTTACTGAAAGAAGAAATAGGACTCTTCTTAATATGGTTAGATCTATGATGGCACAAAAAATTTACCAATTTCCTATTGGGGAGATGCATTATTTACTGCCACTTATGTTCTAAACCGTGTGCCCTCTAAGTCTGTTACTACTACTCTATATGAGTTATGGACTGGTCGAAAACCCAACCTAAGCTATTTAAAACCTTGGGGTTGTGCTGCCTATATTCATGATACCTCAAGTAAATATGGAAAATTGGGTTCAAAAGGTAAACAGAGTATCTTTGTGAGATACCTTGAAGTGTCAAAATAATACATTTTCATAGGTGAGCATAAAAATGGCATAGTGATAGAGTTTGAATCATAAGACGTCGTATTAATTGAAAATGAATTTCCTAAGTTGGGCGATGTAGGTCAAGACTATACTCTCTATCAGACCCAAGAAATGGACACTTAAAGATCACTCCATTCGAGTGGGAGAAATTTAGAGGAAGAAGATAATGGTCTTCCACCTCTAAATGATCCGAATGTTCATGATCTTGATTTGAGTGGGAGTTTAATTCCGGACTCCAGTGGGAGTGTGGAACTTGAACCAAGTGGGAGCATTTCGAATTATGATGAATATATAGGCATATTTATTAAGATTCTAAATTACAAAGATCACAAAGAAAGAGTGTTCTTCCTAAAAGATATCGATCTGATGATATGAGTCAAGCTCTTTTAGTTGACCTAAAAGAAGTTGATGAGCCAAGGAATGCGTTTGAAGATCTTTCATGTCCAGCCAAAAGTGAATGGATTAAGGCTATGGAAGAAGAAATGGCATCCATAAGATTAAATCATATTTGGGAATTGGTTGATCTGCCAAGAGGACACAAAGCAATTGGGAAGAAGTGGGTTCTCAAGATCAAACAAAAGACTGATGGAAGTATCAAAAGATACAAGGCTTGCCTAGTAGCAAAGGGTTACACATAACAAGAAGGGATTAACTGTGAGGAAACTTTCTCTTTTGTTGTGAGATTTATGTCCATAAGGTTAATTTTGGCTGTAGTGGTAAATTTAGATCTAGAGCTACATTAAATGGATGTAAAGATTGCTTTTCTCACTTGAGAATTGGATGAAGAAATCTATATACAACAACTAGTATGTTTCGAATAAAAAGGTAGTGAACAAAAGGTTTACAGATTGTTGAGATCAATCTATGGCCTTAAACAGTCTATTAGATAGTGGTATATTTGGTTTCATAATATGGTTATTTCAAATAACTTTGTTATGATAGACGAAGACCACTATGTTTATTTCAAAAGCTTTATAAGTAAATTTGTCATCATAATATTATATGTTGATGACATACTTACAGTAGGAAATAATATTGAATACCTAAAGGACATCAAGAATTGGTTGTTGTCCAATTTTGAGATAAAAGATATAGGTATGCAACATATATTCTTAGATTTAAGATTATAAGAGACCGTTCGAAAAGGTTATTGTCTCTCTCTCAAGAGATATTTATCAACAAAGTCCTTAAAAGTTTTCATATATAAAACTGCAAGCTCATAAGTAACCCTATAGCTAAGGGAGAAACCCTTAGTAAAAGAATGTGTCCTCAAATACAACAAGAGGTTGAACGTATAAAGAACGTTCTTTATACAAGTGCCATTGGAAGTCTTATGTATGCAATATTATATATAAGACCTGATATTTACCATGTTATTGGGATAGTAAGTAGATATTAGTCTAACCCAGGTGAAGCACATTAAAAGGCAGTTAAGAGGATTTTGAGATACTTGAAAGGATCTGTAGACTATTTACAGTGTTATAAAGGAAAGGATCTGTAATTGAGATAATACACAAATGCTAATTGGGCTAGAGACGTAGATGAGAGGAAATCTACATCTGATTTTATTTTCTTATTAGACAGTTCTGCCTTCTCCTGGAGTAGCAAGAAACCAATATGTGTTGCTTTATTAATAATGGAAGCTGAATTCATTGCATTCTCAAGTACTGTCCAAGAGGAAGTATGGCTTAAAAGATTCCTAGATCATCTTAAAGTAACTTTCTCTGAAGAACCTGTGACAATCATGAGTAATAGTCAATTGTCAATAGCTTGTACTAAGGATCCCAAGTTTTATAGTAAGACTAAACATATTGACATCAAGTATCATTATGTTAAAAACATAGTTGCACGAGGAGAGGTGAACTTAAAGTACATTTCTACGCATGATATGATAGCAGATCCATTGACAAAAGCTGTCACTAGAGATGTGTTTGAGAGGCACATTAAGTGTTTTAGTTTGTGTAGATTTTAAATAGTACTTTGCTTATCATATAATTTGAACATGATTTGTTATATGTTTATTTTCAATATATATTTAAATATTCATTTGGCAATACACAAAGTGTTAGTATTAAATATATGTGACATTTAAAGTATGTTGGACAGAGAAGTAATCCACTCACACGAGTGTTTACCTTAATTTTGTTAAATGGGTTTAACAAAGATTAGGATGAGGCAGTATTTTAAATAGATAAGGGAGTTATGAGAGCTCGTTTAATATACATATGCCATCTTTCTTAAGTATTAGATAAGTTCTAGTTTAAGTGTAAGATAAAATCTTACATTTCATTTCATGATTTGTAAGTATATTTATGTAATCTCAAAAAAGAGAATTAAAAGTAATTCTTCTTAATTCTATCTTTATGGCCAGAAGCAACCTCAATTAAGTATAAAAGTTTGGTGCTAAGATGCACCTGAATGAGTAGCTTCTATTTGGTGTTAAATATAAGATTATAATCATTTTGAAACATGCGCTCTTTTTAAGAAAAGAATGAACATCATAACGCATGATTCATACCATACGTGCAAAAGCCGACCGAGGATAGGAAGTTATAAAAATAATCAAATGATCTCAAACTTCCCTAGAGTGAGACCCCGTTTCATATACTTATAATTTTTGAAAACCTACCCTTAAGACCTAGGGCATATTTCTAAAGTATGGTTTGATTTGGCTGTTTTAGAAAAATCTTTGAAAGGTCATGAGAGATACACGACCTAAAGGAATTAAATGGATAAGCGAGTTAAACCATATGAAGGGAATAATGTATGAAGGGAAGATTATTGATAGACTACATTCAATGTTTCTATTGTTCACTGGCTAGCCTATTATGAGTACCATAGGTGGTATGTATATAATAGTGGACATAGAATATTGCTAAGAGATCAAAATGTAGCAATGAATGTGAAGAAGTAATCTAGGGTAAGGCATATATCAAGATATAGAATCTATTATTGAGACATTATACATCTCTAACAAGTGTATAGCATAAGTGCTCTCGTTATATACTGGTCGCACGATCTATTTATTAGGTTCTGGGTTACAAACACACAGTGAAAAATAAAAATTTTGACCCTAAAGACCCCACCAAGATCCAAGTAGTTCAGATTAAATTAATTTAATCGAGTGTAGAATCTTACCAAGATGAGTTCAATGGTAAGATTGTAGAAATAAAGAGAGGAGGTTTACTCCGGTGACACCCTACCTCAAGTCTTTCATTATCTTCTATGGGAATACAGACACAGCCATATTTTATTTTTCGCTGCCTGTTTGTGACCCGAAACCCAAGTATCAGAGCTGTTTGTAGTTCAATTAACTTAATTGTGATTATGTGTGTATATATGTGATTTGTACATGATTAGTGTTGTATGATTTGAAAAAGGGTTTTCAAAATCTTATATGAACTATTTTGATTTTGGTGAATTAATCGATTCGTATTAAAATGGATTAAAGATATCAATTTGATTAATATATGTTTAACAGCTGAATTTGATTAAAAGTTAATCATCTGTGTTAAATTGGTTTAACAAATTACTATTAAATTAGGGTTTTGGGTAAAATTCGTGGCTACAGGTGGCGCATGGCCGTGCCTGTGTGCGTACTGTCTGCTACAGGTCACGTATGGCCGTGCATACGGCCATGCCTATGAGCGCATGTAGATGCACGGGCTTGCAAAAAAGGCGCACCCCCGTGCCTGAGCCATACTTGTTTAAAAGTTAAACAATTAGATTTTAGTTCTAACTCACTTAACGAGTTAAGGTAAATCGTTTACCTTTGGGGGCGTTGCCCCCGACTCCTACCCACTAACCGGCTACCGAGACCACCACCCGGGGTGCTGCCCTTAGAACCCGCTAGGGGCGCTGCCTCTAGGACCCCGCAAGGGGCGTTGCCCCTTGACCCCAACTGAATTCACCTCATAAATCAATTTGGAAATAAATTGTTTATATATTCCTATATTTTATAGATATTGCATAATGCTAGGCATGAACCATACAATGATATTTTCTTTATTTATGTGCTATGTATATAATGCTCTGCATATGATGGTATCTATGCTATGTTTTATTTCTATGCAATGGTATATAATATGCATATGATGATATGTTTGTAAATGCTTTGTATAAATTGATGTGCATATGATGGTATGTATGTGATACAACATTACAATTATTAATGAGTAAAACCCTCAACTAATAGTAAGTCATAAAATGCCTTCCATAAATCAACACTTGTCAAGACCTGGATTGCTATATATAGGTTCTACCAAAGCAGGTGTATTAAGCCATTTAGGTAAGGCAAGATGGGATAATGGTGATATCCATATGTTTTAAATGGTTAGACTTAACTAGGTTATCAAAATGGTTTTGGACCTAGGGCATTAATATGGGATTAGTCAAGACATATGATGTCAAATCCCATAGGTATCCAAGAGTTACATAAGATGTAATTAGTAAAGGGTTACCTACCTAAATAATTAAACTTTAAGCGATAAGCCAAAGCTTACTTAAAGTGAGATGAAATATAGATCTTGGCCCACTATAATTACAATTGTTGTTGTTATCAATTTGATTCAAAGGGTGATTGATTTGATGTAAATAGTGGGATTTATATTGTGCCTCATTAATGATTTGTACTCTGCATATATATATTTGTTATAGATAATGGCATCAAATACTACATCTAACTTATCACTGCAATCAATCCTTGAGAAGGATAAGCTCAATGGGACTAACTTCCTCGACTGGTATAGAAACTTAAGAATTATTCTTAAGTAAGAAAGGAAGGAACATGTCCTTAACCAACCTGTCCCTGATGAACTAGCTGCTAATGCTCCCAGAGCACAAAAGGATGCTTATAGTAAGCATGCCAATGATTTTGTTGATGTCACTTACCTCATACTTGGTAGCATGGAATCAGAGCTTCAGAAGCAACTGATGGAAATGGAGGCCTATACCATGATAGGTCATCTCAAGGAAATGTTCCAAGAGAAAGCTAGAATTGAGAGGTTTGCCACCATCAAGGCTTTACTCTCTTGCAAGTTGATTAATGGTAGCTGAGTCAGTCCACATGTTCTGAAGATGAAGGGTCATCTTGATCACTTGCAAAAATTTGGTCTTGAAATCACCTAAGAATTAGTTGTTGATATTATTCTCCAATCCTTGCCTGATGCATTTGATGGGTTCATTATGAACTATAACATGCATAATATGGAGAAGACTATTTTTAAATTATATGGGATGCTTAAGACTGCTGAGCAGAACATCAAGAATACCAAAGATATTCTGATGGTTAACAAAGGAAAGGGAATGAAAAGGAAGGGAAAGGGCAAAAGAAAGGTCTGAAGGAAAGTATGTGTAGAGAACAATGAAAATGCAGAATTTAAAAATTTTCATTGCATGCAACATTTGCATCAAACACAAAACACTTCCAAGCCCATAGATCATATCACATGCACTCTTACATAGCTAAACATGATTATG
>CATIWO010089099.1:0-19082 GCA_949673435.1 Macaranga tanarius | reverse complement strand
TTAATCCCAAAGAAAGATTACCTATCTCTACACACAAACCCAACTTCTCTCAACAAGAATAAAAATGATTATACAAAGAACTAAATAAGCACAAATGATGTTATAGAATTGGAGAGAATGAATGTGAGCAACCTCTAACATATTTGACATCTCTACTTATAGAGGAAGCCAAAAACTAGCTGTTAGAGATGGTAGAAAATGTCCACAACATGTCTCCTTAATTTATGCTTCAAATTATGCCTTTTTCGTCTGACAGTGGTGTCCTCATGAGTGGGATAGCTTCCTCACGATCGTGAGCGTCAAAAACTAGCCATTAGAGTGAATTTTTAGTGTGTAGTGGCTTCCTCACAAGCTAGAGTGGCTCGTGACCTGGCTCGTGAGCATCCCTGTCCATGATGCTCACTAGCGAGCTCCCACTCGTGACTTGGCTCGTGAGCAGTGCTGCCTCCTTACAAAACTTGACATAACTTGCACAATTGAGCTCCGATTGACCTCAAACTTGAGGGACAACTTCATAAGACTTTAAAGAACAATTTTAGAGACATTTTGAGTGATTTATAAAGCTTTAAATCACCCAAAAATGTGCTCTAACATTTGAGTTAATTCAACTCAATACACTTGACATAACTTGCATGTTTTGGCTCCGATTGATTTAAATTTATTGTGCATTTCCATGGGACTTCAAGAAACATTGTGAATGGCATCTTAAATGTTTAATGAAGCTTTAAATTTAACCAAAAGCTTGTTCCAACATTTGGAATGATGTCTTGAGGACTTATTCGAGTTTTAACCATCAATGCACATTGTCCTTAACACTTGAGAACAACCTACCTTATAATCACACTAAAATGAAAGTATTAGATAATCAAAATTGTTTGTTAAAATCAAAATCAAGGTTTAGATTGATGATCATGCAAATATCCAACAGTCTTACCACTCATGTAGAAGCTTTTTAAAGTAAATATAGCCTAATTAAGGAGTGCCAAGGATAAGTGTAAGGTGGAAAAGATGACGTTTAATGCAAAAAAAGAGAAGATACCCTAAGTATGAGCTGAATTAGCTAAGAAATGAGCTAAGTTGATTTCTCTACTTCAAATTAGAGAATCTTTAAAGAACTCTTATCAACAGGGTTTTAATTATTATAAAACTCGTAAAAGTTTATTAGATGATTCAATAGTGGTATGATGACCTGAAATAAGCTATCAATAAATAAATAGAATGTTGTAATCAATGAAATACTTTGAGGGACCTAGACTTAGATCACCTGTAAGCTATAAACAGTAGGCTCCCTTATATTAGTAACTTTTAGTTTGGATCTTTTTTATTTTACTACTACTTGATACCATTATGGATGTGGATGATTAAATTTTTCTTTTTATAGATGAACTTTAGATACATTTTATCTCTTTTACTTTTTACATCTTTGCATATATGCACTATTTATAAATGCTACATGTACCTTGAGTTTGGATTGCAAACATGCTAAAAGTTTTTTTATCTAAGGATCTCTAATCTCACTCATGTTGTATTTATATGTGCCATATAATCATTCATTGCACTATAGCTATGTAGCCATATGCATGTCTCATTGCATGCATTATGTTCTTGATGGTTTTGTGATGACTGTTGTAATCTGTTTTGCCTTAGACTTGCTTGTTATCTCTGTTGTGATAATGATCTTGACTAGATATTTATTTGTTTGCAGTTACTACTTGAAATTTCTTTAGGAAATGTAGATAATAAACAATAATCAAAAAATAAATGAAATTTTTTTAAAAAATATTAATAAGACACAGACCTTAAGGCCTATCAATAAGAAAAACTTTTCTCAAGAGCAATAAGTCAGCTTTACATCATTCTATAGCCTAATAATTTTTTTTATATAGCCGTGATGATGACCCTATGTTAATAACTCTTATTTTTCTAACATTTCCCATATGGTGAGAAAATATTTCTTTAGATAATGTCCATTGACGCTCCTTTTATGTGGTTCTCCATTTAGGTTTGATAACTAGTAAGTGTTACCCTTTAAAACTTTAAGAATCTGGAAAGTTCCCTCATAATTAAAAGACCACTTTCCACACTCTTTGTCTTTTGCACTAAGAAGTAAGATTACCTTCTATATTAAGTCTTTTTCCTCAAAGCTCTTCTTCTTCACCTTCTTATTGTAGATCCTAAAGATTTTTCTTTTTTGGATAATCAAATTGTTAAAGGCTTGTATTCTTTCTTCATCTGCATTCTCTAGCTCCATTATTATCATTTCATTATACTCTTTAGGTGTTAGTCCATTATGTTTTGCTACTCTCAATAAGGGAACTGTTACCTTCATTGAAAGAATAAAATCATGCCCATATACTAAAGAGTAAGGGCTCACTCTAGCAGCGGTTCTCTTTGAAGTCCTATAAGCTAAAGAATCTTTAAGAGCAATCTGTGCCAGACTTTAGGATTCTTTTCCATTATCTTTTGTAGGATCCTAATCAATATTTTATTGGATGCTTCAGCTTGACCATTTACTTGAGGGTAGTGTGGTGAAGGATGTATAAATTTGGTCCCGTAATCAACTGAAAATTATTATATCTCATCTCATATGAACATTGTACCCTAATATGCTATAATGGATTGAGGGATACCAAATTTATGGATCATGTGCTCTTTGATAAACTGGATGATATCTTTCTGCCCTACCTTTTTTAAAGCAACTACTTCTACCCATTTAGAAAAATAATCAATAGCAATAAGAATAAAACATTACTCTTTAAAAGAGGAAGGGTAAACTTTACGTATTAGATCTATTGTCCAACAATCAAATAGTTATGGTTTGATAACAGAAGAAAGGTCATCTACAGGTGCTCTTTGAATACTCTCATACTTTTGACACTGTTAACACTATTTAGAGTACTTGATGTAGTCTTTGAGGATTAATAGCTAATAATAGCTATGTCTCTTGATCAACCACCTCATTTTCACTCCTAATTGGTGAGTACTACAGGCTCTTTCATAAACTTACTTCATAATCTCCATTGCATCTAGGAATCCCACATAGCTCAACTAAAGACCATCAAAACCCTTCCTATAAAGCTCCCCTACTAACACATTGAGGGCTTTTATCTTTATAGCATAAGGAGCTTTTCTTTCTAAGGAACTCAAGTATCTCTCTAACTTAGTCCTCCAATCACCTGCCACATTTATATCTATAGAAAAAATATTAGTAAGAAACCCTTTTTCCATAACAGAAGGGTGTTGCCTTTTTTAAAGTAGAATCAATTTATGTGTAAGCTTTTTAGATAGCTTCAAACTTAATGCAATTTGTGCCAGTTCATTTGCTTCCCAATTTGTCTCTCTAGGTGTATGCAGGAAAGATTTTTTTGAATTCTCCAAGTAATTTAACTACAACTATGTAGTAGGCGCTAAAGAAACACTAGTGCATTTGAACTCTCCAGATTGTTACTTTAATACTAATTAAGAGTCTCCCATGATCAATACCTTTTTTGCCTTTAGTTCTTCAAGAATCTCCAAACTAATCAATAGGGTTTCGTACTATGCTTGATTGTTAGTACATTTAAAATCTAAATTAAATAACATAATAGTTTTTACCCTAGATAGAGAAGTGATCAGAATGCTTGCACCAGCTAAACTATCAAACATCAATATCCATGGTTGCGTCTCTATACTATAAATTTAGATATCTATATAAGCTCCTACTTGTTATTGGGTGGTTTAGCCTCCATCACTGCTTTAGCCTTATTTTTATCAATCTTCACACTTCTTCTGTGAACTAAAAAGCCTAAAAAGTTCTCTTTATGCACACTTAAGAGGTTAAGTTTTAAGCAATAAGCTCTTATTTTTTAAAAGGTCTCCTTTATGTGCTCCGCATGATCTACTACCTTCTTTAATTTGATTACTATATCATCAATGTACACTTTTAAATGATGCCCAATCATATCATAAAATATGGTATTCAAGGCCCATTGATAAGTAGTCCTTAAATTCCTCAAGTTAAAAGACATCACGAGCTATTTAAAAACTCCAATAGAATCGAAGCACCTAAAGTTTGTTTTGTGTACATCTTCCTATACTATAAAGATCTAGTTATATCTAGAGAATCCATCAATAAAAGACAGTAGCTCATTTCTTGTAGCAACATCTATCAACATGTTTACTATAGGCATCATGTACATGTCCTTTAAAGTGGCGGTATTAACATCCTTAAAATCAATACACACATATAGTTTTCTATTTTTTTTACAACATGAATAATATTTGCCCATACCTTATGGACCTTATGAATTTGGCCTTAACTAGTTTCTCAATTTTCTCTTTCACTTTGAGTTTCATCTCTTTTGACACCCTTTTAGGTAATTGACGGTAAGGCTTGAACTCTAGCTCAATTAATAGTTGGTGTTCCGTAATATTCTCTTTAAACCTAACATCTCCATATAAATTTAGGCAAATCAATCTTTGAACTCCTTAAGCATGTTGATTATCTGCTCCTTCAATTACCTTTGTAATAAAGAACTAATGTAGGCTGTTTTTATATCTTCTAGAGTACTAAGGTTAATTTCTTCTAAGGGATTTGTAACTTTTGGCTTTATACCTTCAAACTTTGAATGAGTTTTTTTAAAATCCTCCATCTAAATCTCCTCTTAATCTTTATATTCCTCTAGATCTTTTTCAAAGATTAATTTTGCTTCATTGACCTCTATAATTTCAAAATCTTTTTTGTCATATATTTACTATACATGAGCTTTTAAAATAGTGGCTGCAACAACTGCCAACTCTTTCTTTGTGTACTCAATCATCGAGCAGTTCAATGACAAGCTTTTATGTCATCGGCCTATAAGACACGATAGTAGTAAGACTAACAATAGCTTTGGCTTGCCTCTAGTCCTCCTAGTTTTCTTGCATGTAAATATACTTTAGTTCTCCATTTTTTTTCCTCCTTAGGAACTAGATTGGCCCAAATTTTGCATCACAATATCTTACTTTAATGCATCAGAATGAGTATTAAAATGGTGTGGGTTAGCCCAAATAATATCCACATCATCACCTTTTATAAAATAACAAAAATTAGTAAAGAGAGGATGGAACACACTAGTTGGCATATAATTAGTCCCTCCCTAATAATACATCATAATTTATAGATGAATTCATAAAAAAAAGTCGTAAGAGAGGTCTTACTTCCTACTGTAAATTTTATTAGTAACATACCAATAAACTTAATTACCTCTCTAGTAAAGGCTGACACAGTGACATCTATAGGGATGAGATCCTCCTCGGTTCTCCTTAATATGGCCAACATCCTTAAATGTATCACATTTATTATAGACTCGTTATCAATAAGCACTCAAGATACTAGTATTCTATTCAAATGAGCCTTAATGTATAGAGGCATAATGTACCTTGACATCTCTACTGAGGGTTTCTCTAATATCACTTTCTTTAGTCTATTGCATTTTGGAGCTTGAATGATAACTCCTTTAAGCATATCATCCTCTATTTCATATTTTTTCCCTTTATATTGATTAACTTTATTCTAAATCTCTATCACATCATCTTTTGTCTCCTTTTACTTTGAAACCATAAGGCAAAATAATATAAGCAATATCACAATCCAAGGGTATAAAAATGCTACCTACAAAGAAGTTGGTCATTTTCACCAAACTTATTTCTTTAGAACTTACAATCAACTCTACTTCCTCCATAACTTCTTTTGAGTTATCTTATTTCTCTTTTACATCTTCATCTTCGACCTTCCTTTGAATTCAAATTTTTATAAGGAAAGTACTATTTTCTTTATTCTCCTCTCCAAGGTTCTTTATCTTTAGAGTCTCCTTTTTTATGTTCTTGTAAGAGGTTTGGGGAACTATTTTTATTAGACCATGTGTCACTAATTTTTTAAGGCAGCTTTAGGGGAACCATAAATTTTAGAGCTCTCATTTAAAGCTCTTTATTTAGTGGTATTTGAACTTTTCTAATTCGATAAGCCCTTTCCTAGTTCTGGCTTTTTGACCCATATGTTTTTGAAAAGTGGCTTTGTCCTCCCTTTCATTTTCTTATGGATCATTCTTTTCTTATTAATAAACAAGCAAATATCAAAGTTAGTTGTGTTCATAGAGGCCACCAAATGGAAAGAATCTTCATCCACTAACATTGTCTCCTTTTTCTCAAGAAACTTTAAGACTCCCTTGTTGATCTTGTCCTACACCACATAATTATTAGTTGTATGATTATAGGAATCATGGTATTTATAATAGTCTCTGCCTTTTAATTCCTCATTTGTTGGGGATTTATAGTTTACAGGACAAGTAATAAACTTTTCTTTCACTAGAAAAAAAAAAATTCCTCAATTTTGGACACCTCAAATGTGTACTATAGTTATGCACTAGAGGCTTGTGACTTTTCTATGGCTCTGGTGTCTTTTTTATGAGTAGGGGACAAACACATGATTCATGGATAGTAAGATATGCTGTAGCAACCTCATGATTATGCACTTTTTGAAAATAGGTCCCCATAGTTATTTTTCTCTTCAAGTTCTCCTCACAAAGGAGCTCCTCATATTCTGCTACCTTTGTTGATAATTCGTAAAAGTCTTTGAACTCTATTCCCTAAAACTTCTTCCTAAGCTCAATATCTAGCCTCCTTAGATCTTGTAATGATTTCTCATATTTTTAAACTGAGCTATAATAGAGTTATTATTCTCTTCAAGTCTTTATGTCGTCCTAAACAGTTTAGCAATATAAACCTCTGGCTCTATTCTAAAAAATTGAATATGGAAGGCTATCTTCATTTTCTGTTATATAAACATAGAGTTCCTTGGCAGTATTGCGTATTAAGTGAAAGTAGTACTAATTAGTGAGTTAGAAAATAATGTAAATTTAAAATTATAAAAGTACTTATAATTTATAAGTTTTCCACATTGTATGGTAAATTTGGTGATATACTCCAGGGTTGATTGTTGTTCCTCTCCAAAGAAAAAAGTTATTCTAGAATTCTGTAACCCCTAAAATAGGGATTCTCTCAATCTATTACTTCAAGATAGGGTTTGTGAAATTACGGTCGACTAATTTATTTTAAGCTTGGTTCGTATAATTTTTGCACAACCTCTCTTATGACATTAATATCCACCATAGGTCTCTATACTAATGGTTGATGTACTTAGAGGATCCCTTTATAATATAATAGAGCCATTCCCTGAGTTTTCTTATACATCGCCATTATATTCATACAAATTAATATGCACAAATAAAGTTAAAATTAGCATAAATATAATGAGGGAGCACTGGCCTGTCATTAATATGGCCATTTTGAATAACCTTTGGTGTTATAGATACCTCCTCCCATTTGTTTAAAGGTGTATATTTCTCTTTCTCCTCTAGATTGATCTGAACTAGGCAATGAGAGTCACTTACCTCCTATGATGATCTAAAGGATTGCCCTCTAAGTTCCTCAAGCTGTTTATTAGCCTTAGGGGGAGCCTCAATACTTGCACTTTTAGAACTCTATTGAATCATGCTAATAGTTTGTTGAAGGTGATGATTTATTTTTTGAGAAAATACTTTCTTACTCTTCTCTAGAGTTTTTGTCAAAGACTCTAGGAACTTAGACTATGTTTCTTTTTATGACTCTAGGAATTTGGACTACATTTCTTTCTCATACTCTAAATACTTGAATTACATTTTAGAAGTGCCTTATAAGGGGGGGGGTAATGAATAAGACTAATATAAATTTTAATGGAGATTTAAAAAGATTAAAACTTTAAACTTAAGTGGGCAATAACATAAAAATAAGCAAGAAAAGAAAAAAGTAAGAACTTAATGATTTATAGAGGTTTGAATTTTCAATTAATCCTACTCCTCTACCTAACTTCTCCTCAAGTTAGGATTTTCAAATCACCAACTCTAATCTATTAGTAAGATTGAGTTACAAGTAAGATTTTTTGTAAGGCTTAACTCGAATCTTTACAACAACTTTGGTTTTTTTTTTTTTAGTTTAACTCAAACTAAACCCAAATTTTCAAGTGTTTTCAATGGTTCATAGTTAAACCAATCATTGGAGTTAATCCTTACTTCTTTTTTTAACCTAAAAAAGAGTAAAAGTAAAATCCTAACTTTGACATACAATCCCAAACTCAAGAAGTAGAGAAGAGTTAATTGAATACAATGAATGTTTTAAGAGCTTTAAATAATAAATTTGCTCAACAACCTTATCTAACTTGCCAAAGATGCTTAAATAAGGTTTTAAGATATATATTTATTGTTGAGGAGTGACAACTAGCTATTAGAGAGCTTTTATCTCATCTTTAACCTTCACAATCTTCATTTAATATATTTTTAGTCTTTTACAATGCAAATAATGCTCATGGTCGTGAGGGGCATGCTCACGATCGTGACCTTTAAAAATATGACCAATATGTTTGAAAAATTTATCTGTTGCTTTGATATGAAGCCTCCTCATAATTGTGATAATTCCTCATGATCGTGATGGATCCCTTCACGATCATAAGGGTCCCAGACTTTTACTTGATTAAAGGTTGATTTTGGCTCTTAGCTTATGAGTGCTTCTCATGGTCATGAGAGGCACTCATGAGGGGCATAGACAACTTGAAATTCTTTATTATTTTAACTTAAAATGATCTCCATTGACTTATAATTATCCAAATACTTTTGAGAGGGTTTAAAAGGCTTTAGGTCGCTTCAAATTGATCTTTAATATTTGTTTTATGAGTGCTTTCTTCAACTTATCTTATAAACATAATTAAGGACACACATTAGTGATTTAAAATCTTTTATTAAAGTTAAAACCAAATTAGATTATGGATTGATCATACAAATGGTCCACACGTATCCTTCTGCTCTTGAAAGAAACTTTTAAAAAAAATTTTGAAAGCATTTATACCACCTAGTTCAACTGCCGCCCTAACAATAGGACATATTGGGACTTGAGTGCTCTTTATCATTTAGTCTTGAATAACTCTTTCAAAGTTCTTCACCATGTAGGGAATAAAGTCTTCTAGCCTTACTACTATAGGTGCCCCCTCCTAGTCCTAGGACCTAGCATTATCCTTTTTTATAAAACTTTTGGTTCATAATATTTTAGTAGTATCCCTCCAAGCATGCTATATCTTATTTGTCTTTAGCCCTTGAAACAGTAAATTGTTGAGTATGTCAGATGATTTGAGGTTCACCAACCTTGAGGATTTAACTTTTAAAATATGAATATTAGTAAGTCAAAGGACCTAAACCTACAGAGGTTCCTACACTAGGTGTAAATAAAATAGCTAAGTTTAATGTCGAAATACTTGAAACTAATATTAGAGAACTTAAACAAAGAGGATTGAATACTAGAGAATTCAAATAGAATAGAGAACTAAAAAGTTAGAGATTTCATTGAAATAACTAGGAAACTGGTTTATAAATAGAGTTTGATTGAACAAGAATCTAAACAGGACATTGAAAATGGAAATTAAAATGAAGACCAAAAAGCTAAGTTATTGATTGTTGTTATTGTTGAAGTTGTTTGTAGTTGTGTTGGATGATTAACTATCCCTTTATTGTATGAAGAGCTCCCTTTATCTTCTACTTGCTAACTGCTTCTAAGTCTTACTAATACACGTATCCCACTAAAGACTCCACATTAACTCTACTTCATAACATTCAAAATCCCACAACTAACTACTTTCTCCTTTTAGTAATTAATTAATTACACATGCAATTGGTTCTTGGGCTTACGAATATTTGTGGACTTTTACTAAAACACATTTTAGGTCCAAATAGATATAAATCGAGCTTATAAAATAAACATTTAGCAAGGGTCTGAATGTCACTTGTGGACTTATTTGCTTAGGAAAGAAAATTGGGCCGATAAATTGGGCGCCAACTTCTCTAAACTAAATGGCACATATATAGTTAACCAGACATAAATATTCGACAAAGACTTTAGGGCACTCTTCATATATAAATGGGCCTTAATAAAGCCCAAAAGATTTAGTAAGTGCAATAAGTCTAGAATGAGTCATCTATAAGATTTAAAAGATATATGAATTATTAAGACATAAACTAAATTGAATTTAATAATTACATAAATTTAATCATCTTCAAGCTATGGATTATGACGAGTTTATCAAATAATAGTCATTTATGAACTAGGTTTGTATTACATCACTCAATCAATCAATACATACATATATATATATATATATATATATATATATATATATCATAAACTATAAAAAATGAAGTCCATTTGTAGAGAAGTCTAATTTAAATATTGGAGAAGTTATGGATCGAGGATTTCAGGTTCATTATAAGTTTTCTTGTGTTTGTAGGTTTTAAGTAATGTGGAAATTATCATGTTACTTCAGATATATCACATCCTCTAATTAATTTTATAATATAAAAATATATATCATTTTGTTAATTAAATATAAAAACACATAAATTATATATTACAAATTTCACTAGTAGGTGTAATATTCCTAGGCAAGATATCTATAAAAATTCTAAGTAAAAAAAGAAATAAGTACGAATAAGTACTCTGTAGTTTAAGTGTTTTAGTATTCTAAGCATGTGGTTCTTTTTGTAATATTTCTGTACCTTATGGTTTTATATTTATAGTACTTAGGTGACAAATTTTATTAGAACTCGTGATTTCTCTCTATTCTAATATCCAAAAAAATTTATTTTTTTTATTTTAATCAACTTATCATAATTTTAACATGAATTTAGCAATAATACCATTGTCCATAGTATTCAGAATTTTTAAAAATAAAAATATGAAAAAATTATTTTTATTTTTTTCTTTTATTTATATTATTATTACCACTTAAAATTATTATGGATAGATTTATTTTTTCATCCTCTATTAAATTACGTTAAAATTTTTATTTTTATTAAGTACTATAGATATAAAACCACATGATACTAAAATGTCAACAAAAAAATTACAGGCCCAGAATACTAAAACACTTAAACCATAAGGTACTTATTTGTACTTATCATAAAAAAACTACACCATCCTCATGGCATCTTAATCAAGTCACCAAAAAAACACTTAAACGCATGAAATGCTCGTATTCAAAAAAGAAGGGAATTTGGGTTTATTAGACTGAAAAATAGAAGTTCTAGGCCTACTTAGAGGAAAAAATTAAAATTGAGCTTATTTGGCCATGCATACAAATTTCAGGGCCTATCTGACCTTTTTGTCATGTGAATATTTATGGGCTTTTTCTAAAACACATTTTAGGTTCAAACAGATATAAATTGAGCTTCTAAAATAGGGAATTTTATAAAAACAAACCAAAAATAGAAAATAATAATAAAAATACCGTTGACTTTTTTTCTTTTAAAAATAACTTTTTCGCGAATTTTTTTAAAAATATGGTGATTTTTTTTTTTGCTTGAAACTATGCTATTCTCCAAAAACAACATCAAATAAAATGCAAAATAAATCTCAAATTAAGAATTCAAATGCAAAACAACTACTAGTTACATGTCTTATCCACAACACTTCTGCCAAATCTTAATAACACATAATCTCTATTACTTCTGAAGAAACTAAAAATAAAATAATCTCTAACATATATATTTAACTTTTAAAAATTTTAACTAACACATCTACCTAAAATTTTGTAATATCTAAATAAATAAAACAATGAAAAATATAGTCATAAAAAAAATTCAAAACAACCAAAAAATACCATAAAACAATAAAAAAATAGAAAATAACTAGAAAACAACCTGAAAATAACCAACTCGAATAGCTTTGTTTGCCTCTATTTTATAAAATATAAAACAGAGCTACCACATATCAAGTTTCATTAAATTTATTTACTAAAAAAATATATATTTTACTTTTAGAAATTTTAACTTACTCATTTACTAAAAAATTTGTAATATTTAAAGAAATAAAACAATTAAAAAACCTCAAAACAACCATCAACTAAAAAATAATAAATAAAGTCAAAACAATCTCATACAACCTTAAAATAATCATTCAACAACTAGAAAAACAATCAGAAAATAATTTAAGAACAACCAATAAAAATTTTGTAATATTTAAAGAAATAAAACAATTAAAAAATATTAAAACAACCTCAAAACAACCTTCAGTAACTAAAAAATAATAAATAACATCAAAACAACCTCACACAACCTCAAAACAATCATTCAACAACTATAGAACAATCAGAAAACAACCAAAAAGCAGTATGAGAACAACCAATAAAAAATTTGTAATATTTAAAGAAATAAAATAATTAAAAAAGATCAAAACAACATCAAAACAACCTGAAAACAACCTTCAACAACTAAATAACAATAAAGAATGTCAAAACAATCTCATACAACTTCAAAACAACTATTTAACAATTATATAATAATAAAAAAATAACAAAAAAAAACAATTTGAGAACAACCAGTAAAAAAGTTTGTAATATTTAGAGAAATAAAACAATTAAAAAAGGTCAAGACAACCTCAAAACAACCTGAAAAATAACCTTCATTAACTAAAAAATAATAAATAACGTTAAAACAACCATTCAACAATCATAAAACAATAAAAAAAGACCAGAAAACAATTTGAAAATAACCAGTAAAAAATTTGTAATATTTAAAGAAATAAAATAATTAAAAAAGGTCAAAACAACCTGAAAATAATCTTTAGCAAATAACACACAACATCAAAATAAAAAAAAATATCACGACACACCAACCAAAAATCTATTAACACCTGTAACACCATAAACACAAATCGAAAAACAAAATGAGAAAAAGAGATGATATAATAATGATCCAAGTTCTAATAACAAAAAATTGATTCATCAAATCAATAAAAATTCATAAATTGACAAAATTTATCAATATCCATAGCTCTAAAAATATGAATCCAAAAATAAAATCAGAAACAAAAGAAGAAGAAGAGAAATAAGAAGAATAAAAAGAAAAAGAAGAAGAAATATATCATTTAAACTTTCTTTATTGTTGTAAATCCATTATTAATGAGGTTAATTTTACAAATCTTATTATGGTTAGTGATTGGTTTGGAAGAAAAATAAGAAATTATGAAAAGAAGAAGAAGAGAATAAGAAACCGTAAAAATAAAAGAGAAAAAAAAAGATATATCTGAAAAAGCGATGGTTGAGTTTTGACAGAAAACAAAAACTACTGTATTTTTAAAATTTTTTATTTAATTTAGGGTATTTATGGTATTTTACCTATAAAATAAATATTTAGCAAGGGGCTTGAATGTCACTTGTGGACTTATTTGCTGAGGAAAGAAAATTGGGCTAATAAATCGGACTCCAACTTTTCTAAATTAAATCACACACACACACACATATATATATAGTTAGCCAAATATAATGTCCGACAAAGACTTTGGGGGATTCTTGATGATCTTAATAAAGCCTAAAATATTTAGCAAGTTGAGTAAGACTAAAATAAGTGATCTATAAGATCTAAAAGAGATAAGAATTATCAAGACAAAAGAAATTAAGTAGAATTCAACAGTTATATAAATTTAATCATCTTCAAGCTATGGATTGTCAGTTCTGAACTAGGTTTGTATTACATCTATATATATGTGTGTGTTTCATAAACTGTAAAAAAAAATGAAGTAGAGAAGTCTAATTTAAGAATCAGAGAACCTATAGATCGAGGATCTTAGACTCAACATAGATTTTCTTGTGTTTTCATGTTTCATGCAATATGAAAATTATCATTTATTTATTTCAGATATATCACATCATCTAATTAAATTTATAATATAAAATATATCTCATTTTATTAATTAAATATAAAAAAATTGAATTATATATTATAAATTTAACATAGATGTAGGCGGCGGGGTTTAGCGCGCGCCCAAGTGTTCGGCGACCACGGCACTGTGCGGGCTCAGGGCCCACTAGGAATACAACTTTGGGCCTTTTTAAAGGGTTTTGGTTGGAGAATGGAGTCGCCACCCGGATGAAATCCGGGACACACTTTACAGCAACTGGATTCCACGGAGGAAGCCCAACAGCCGTCCTCAGAGATTGGGTCCGGAAACTGAGTATGGGCTTTTGTACGGCCCACCCGACCTTGCGATCGGCCTCCTTTTGTATTTTATGTTTTATTATTTTTAATTATTTGATTATTTCTTGAATTACATGCAAATGACTATTTTAATCCAAACAATTTTCAAATTTTACAATATAAGTCCGAGTTTGATTATTAAGTCCATTTTCATGCAACTGTTCATAATTCATACATCCATACACCATAAACACGATAATCCAAAATAAAAATAAAACAATCAAAATTAAAAGCACACACAAAGAAAGGAGGGAGGAGAAATGAGTTACAACCCAATTACATGCAAAATAAATAAATAAATAAATTACAAATTAAAACAACTTAAAATAAATATTAAATTTAGTCCTGCAATATAAACCATAAGTTAAATATTCCAAAAAAAAAAACAAATAACCTACAAAAAAAATACAAAAGTTAGTACAAGATAAAAATAACCAATAATTAAATCACAACTACATTAAAAATAAAGATTAAATCTAAAAATTAATTATAAATATCAAATCACCCAATCAAATTAACAAATAATTATTTCTAATATTTAAATTATGCATGTATAATTAATAAAATCACAAAGAAAACAAAATAAAATATTGCACAAATAAACAAGCAAAAATAAATAAATAGATAAATAAATGAACATTAAAATAAACAAAATAAAAAAAAATAAAAACCATCATTAATAATAATAAAAAAAATAGTAATAAAAATAAAAATTAATAAAAAAAAAAGATGGTGGCAACGTGCATGGCAACGTTGCCATTGTTAGTAAATTAGCTGATGGGCCAATGGCCCATCAGCCAAAATATATTTTGAAAGGGGCGTGCGTCTCAAATCAGAGGCGCACGCCCCTATGCCATAATATTTTTTAAAAAAATTTTAAAACAAAGAGGCGTGCGCCTCTTAAAGGAAAATGGGATTTAATGGGCTTTTATTTGGTTTGGGCTGGTCTGATGGGTTTGGTTTGATGGGCTTAATTTGGTAGGTTTAGAGGGTGTATTTGGGTTTCTCATAAGTAGGTCAAAATCCAATTCCTTTGCTGAGCCAGACTTTCTATCATTTTCATCATTGGGCTTTTGCCCCGTGGGCTGGGTCAGACTATGTGTCCACACTATTATGAGTAATTTTTACTAACACGGTACAAAAACAAAAGTTCTTACAACATATAAATGAAAACTAAGCACAAAACAAAAAAGAAACTAACATTTTGTTGACAATTCTCTGCCGTGAATCAGGCTGCAAAGCTGCTCTCCAATCACCTTTTGCGTTGGTATCCATTAGGGTAAATCAGCTACTGCTGTTTACACTAAAAAACAAGGCTCTGTCAGCCGTTAAAACATTACACAATGTGTGGAACTGCAACAAGAACCAAATTCCTTGAAATTACATATACCCATAAACTAAATCATAACCCAATACCAAAAAGTTACAAACTTTACTAAAAATTTTCAATACCCACCACCAAAAAAGATCAAAATTTAAACAGTTTTACACAAAAGAAGAAGGTTTCATTAATATCTAACAAAATCAATTAAAAAAAAAGGAGTCATTTTACCTTAAAATATATCAAGAAGATTAAAGAAAAGGTATAGTATCGTTTTTTTTTCTTTCTTGGGTGATAAAGGAAAAGAAGAAGAAGAAGACGACCTTGAAATTGTAAGCGCTTGCACTGTTTCTGTTGTTTACGTTGTGATGAAAATCAGAAGAGAAAGATCAAACTAGAAATTGAAACAAGCTTTTTCATTATTTTGCAGCTATTCTATTTTTACCCTTTTCAATATTCTTTTCTTACAGTTGCATCCCCAAGTCATTGTTTTCTTTGTTAAAAAAAAACGAAGTCTAAGTTTTTATTATTATTATTATTATTTTTATTTTTTGATAAATAGATGCATCAAGAATTTATATTCTTTTAATATTTATTTATAGATGATTGAGCTATATGAAAATTTATTAATTTTTTTTTGGCTCAATTTATCAATATTTATGAGATTATTGTTGAATATTTTTAACATAATTTTGAAATATTTCTTTTAAAATTTTTGGTTTTATTTGAAATTTCATTGAACTCTAATTAATATTGTTCGACCTGAATATAATTACAGGAACGTTAAAATTCTCTCATCCATTTTTTTTAACTTAGAAAAAAGGAAAGATAAGAATTAAACCCTTTAACCTATTGGTGTCTTGAAAAAAATTAATACTACTAAACTACTCATCTACTCCACCTTTAGTTGTGCCTACTATTCATAACTTGTATGTGAATATTATAATTTTGAATAGAAATATTTACATATCAAATAATTGGCAAAATGGAAATTGTAAACCACCACATAAACAAAATTAAAGAACTATACAAAAATGTCATAATTTTTTTATAATTTAATATTTTTTTGTACATCGAAGAAAGGAAAAAGGTGCAAATACCTCCCTAATATTTTACCGTAAGTTAAATATATCCTTAATTTTTTTAGGGTTCCAATCCATCCTTAATATTACAAAAGTCAGTAATATAAGGCCCCCCTCATTAACGACATTAATTTCTATTTGATAACGTCGTTTAGCCTATCTGTAATACCCACATTTTAGAAACACTATGCATGCATTATGTTTTCATGTCATGGGAGTATAATTATGGATTTTATTTAAGTGTGGATATGTAGATATGAGTAGAGATGGGAATATTTGTAAGGTAAGTTTGGAGTCATTTGTCTAAATAAAAAGTTGAGGATTTATTGGGTAATTATCCTAGTCCCTTAAGGGTATGTATAGATGATTGTGATATTTGTGTGTGTGTGTGTGTGTGTGTATGTATTATATTGGTTATTAAGAGATAATTGTTGATTATTATTATTATTATTTTATTAAGATATTAGTGTAGTAAGTAATTATTAGGAAGACTTTGGAGAATGGGCAATTGGCAATTTTTAATTGGTTGGGTGTAATTGTGTATATGTGTGTGTGTGTAAGAGTGAAGGAAGTGTAGAGAATTGGGGAAGAAGAAGAAGAGAGCTTTTGGGAGGATTTTGGTAGGATTTTGATCTTGCTCTAGCTAGTAATCTTCTGCCTTAGGAAGATTTGGGAGGTCTCATATGCATTGAAGTCCCATTTAGTAAGATTTAATTGTGTTTTTATTGGTTGTAGTTGAGTTGATTTTAGTTGTTCAATTCGGGTTCTGAGATACTTTGTTTTTCAATCCCATTATTTTTATCATATCTGGAGTTGCAGACCTCTGATTTAAGCAAGGTTTAATGTTTTGGAAACTTCAGAGTGTCCTCTACAATTCTTATGTTTTGAGGAAAATCTAATTCTACTGTTTAGGGTGACTGGCACAACCATACATTTTCTTGCTCAACCAGCCAACTCTGTTTTTCTGTTTTACCCGATTTTACTTAAAAATCCATAATTAATTCCACATACATCCAAATTGAGTAATTCTAGTTGAAATTTAAAGTAGACTCACATCTCTAGCTTCAGCAATATGTTCATGATTTTTGGACATGTGTGTAAATTATTTAGACATTTTAAACCTAAAGCATGGAATGACATTTAGTTGTATTTAGTTGAGTTTATGTGCTAAAGTCTTGTTGGTAATGTGATTTTGATGTATGAATGTTGTGTAGGCATTAAAAAGGGTAAAAGTGGTGCAAATTAATAGGAGAGCTTCTATTTTAAAGGAGTGGAAGCACTTGTGTAAGTAATTATTAATATGATTATATATATGTTAATTTTCTTGAATATGTGAAATGAATGAATTGAACAAAATATGATGTGCTATGAATGAATTGGCCTTAAATTGTGATGTTGTATGAAATGAAAATGTAGAATTGTGATTGAATGTGGTGTGAAATGTGATATGAGTATTGAATGTGAATTGTGCACATTTATGTGAAAAAGATGAAATGTGAATTATAAATGTCTATATGGCATGATTGAATGATGATGAGAATTGGAGAGGAATATGTGAGATAGTGGGACTGAGCCGGACGGATAGTCCTATTGATTGTGAAATTTGGAACTGAACCGGGCGGATAGTTCCAGTAGTGATCACATGAGAAAAAAATGAATTGTGAAATGGGCAAGTTGAGTCGGGCGTATAGTTACCCAATAAATGATATATGAGGATATGAGAATTGAGACTGAGCCAAGTGGATAGCCTCAGTATGTGACCACTTATGAGAAGTGCGCATATGAGGTGGTTCCGGCCAGAAACCAAAATATGTTATGTATATTTTTAGAATATGTTGTGTATATTTTTAGTATATGTTGTGTATAATTTTGGTATATTTTGTATATATCTTTAGTATATGATTGGCATGAATTATATATATATGAATGGTATGTGTTGGAATTAAGGTAAATGGCATGGGTGAACTTAGTTTATAAGATTGTGGTGATTATGTCACTTAATTAGTTCTTGAGAAGTGATATATGTATGATTATATTAGTAATTACTTATTGAGTCACAAGCTCACCCCCTTTGCAACTATTTTTTCAGGAAATAGTTAATCCGAGCTTAAGGCTTGTGTAGGTAGTGACTTCCGGTGGCTCAGAGGTGTTCTTGTTGAATCATCCTCCATCCATTCATTGTCATGCACCACATGCATTTGGTGATGTTTTTGTGAACATTTTGAATATATAATGCTTGAGTACGAGAAGTTGATGTAGTGTGCATTTTGGTATTGAGAATTATGAAGTTTGTATATATGGTTGAGAATATGCAAACATATGTATGTTATTTGAAAGAGTAAATCTATGTTATATGTGTGAATTATTGTTCAAGAGGCATGTTGTGTTTGGGCATTGCAAATAGGTGAAACTCTTTGGATGTTTATTTGGGATTGGTTTAGGTAACTGTTCCAGCAGGCTACCTGATGTTGAATAATTATTTTGAGGATATTAGAGACTGATTTAGACAAAGTGATAAACATGAGTTTTGTTCCTTTATATGTTATGTAAAACCATGTAAAACAGTTTTGTAAAATAATATGCGTGTAATGAGAAATCATACTTGGAGTG
>CATIWO010089094.1:0-19912 GCA_949673435.1 Macaranga tanarius | reverse complement strand
TTTATACTCTATTAGTTTTAAGCCACATTTGAATAGGTATGTGTTTTGTGGTTGGGCTTATTATTGTGCATTATATACTTATGTGATATATGTGATGAGTGTGAAGTTGCATGGCATATAGTGGTGTTCTTGAAAGAATTTATTTTTTTTTTCTAATTAGAACACGTGTAATGGTGAATTGAGGCCACGTGTTGCGGGTCTCACAGTTATTATTGTTCGTATTGTGTTAGGAAGATCATATTGGAAATGAGGAGTAGGAAGAAATTAAAATCCAAATGTTTTGTTGAGTCTTTAGCTAACTGAATGCGGCACAAAGGAAAACTCGTGCTCTGTTTCACCGTGAAGATCTGTTAGATTGGTTTGATAATAAAGGCATCCACATGAAATTGGTTTTTGCATTTGTTATCTGCCATTTACAAAGCGCAAGCTATGATGGTTATGCATATTTTCTATTCATTCCTATTTACAATGGCATCTTAAACTGTCAACCACATAATTATGAATTTATGTTTTATTCTTGGAGTGTTTGAGGTTCCATCATTCAGTAGTGGTGATGCATAAACACAACAGTGCATGGACATATGCAGATCTCATCACGTAGCACATAAGTTGGTCTAAACAGAGCTGCATATTATATGAATACTGTTAAACAGAGCTGCATATTACATGTACACTGAGGCGACGCACTGAGGTAGTGCGTGAGATTTTTTTTTTACTAGAATATGGTTGACCATATTCTGTGCAACTCCCTCTAACGTTCAACTACAATTTTCTAAGGCAAAAAATCGTGGGTAACGTGTTGCAGAAGAGGGGAACTTAAGGGAAGTGGTTGGAGGTGGTTTTGAGAAAATAAAAAGGGAATTTTTCATAGGAAAAAGATTAAGGGGGGGGAGGCTTTAAAAAAAATCAGAGGAGGAAGTAACGTTCCAAAAAAAAAAAAAGCAACGTAAACAGAGGAGGAAACTATGAGAAAAAAAAAGAAGAGAAAAGAAACTGAAAATAGAGAGAGCAAATAAGAAGAAAAGAGCAAGAGCTTAAGGTAAGAAAGAGGGGTGGTAGCAATTACAAAAAGGGAAGATCGAGTCCTAACTTTACACTGTTCAAAGCTCACTACTTTATTGTTGAAAAAGCTTTTGAGGGCTAAAACAGGGAAGCTGAATTCATCTGTCAACAGTAAGGTTTTTTCTCGATTCTTTCTTTGTTTCTTAATTTTTTTATATTGCATAATATGTTCAAAGCTTCTGCATGGTTTGGTAATCCTAGAAAAACAACAAATAGTTTTGCTTCATATGTTTTCTTATATAATTGTCATTTAGTTTAGTATTTAGCATTCAGTATCCATATTGTTATTTATTTGTGGTAACTGCTCATGGTGTAAGTTTTTAGGCATAGATATACACGCTTAAAATTGAGAGAAGTTCTAATTATCATTTTTTTATTGTTCTGTTTCTGTACCAGAGGTCTCTGAGGTGACATTTTACTGTTGAGGCGCCGCCTTTGCTCCCAGAGGCAAAATCTTCATCACCTCATAATGGTGAGGTGGAGCCTCATTGGCCTGGATGGTTTCCCAGCGTGGCGGTTTGCTATTATTTGGGTATTCTTATATTTTCTTGATTTCAATCATACTTTGGATGTCTATATGAATATGTTCTGTGAGGATTTAGGCAAATTTATTTGCAGTAGTGTCTTTTATTGTCTTTTATTTATGTTGTTATTTGTGGTTTATTCTTTATTCTTCATGTACTGACTTTTCTGTTTTCTAAAGGTTATTTTTTTCTTTTGGATGAGTTGATCAATAATTTATTTTGTAGGCTTAAATAGTTGGTAGCTTACAAGTTACTGAATTTTAATCTTAGCCTCAATTTATTTATACTTTAATTTTTATTTTCTGTGTGTAAAGACAGGTTGTAATTTATTTCTTTGCATGCACATTTTATTTATTTATTTATTTTTGTTGTTCTATATATTGTTTATTATGGATGAATTTGATTGTGAATGTTATGGTTGTCGTGAATCATACATAATTGCATGTAAATTAGATTAATTAAGAGGATGGACTAAATTGTAAAATTGAAAATTATTTGGAGAAAATTACAATTCACATGTAATTAAAGAAATAATTAAATAACTAAAAATGATAAAACACGAAATATAAATGGAGGTCGATCGTAAGGTTGGGTGGGCATTCCAAAAGCCTATACCCAGTTTCTGGACTTAATCTATGAGGACATCTACTGGACTCCCTCTATGGGATCCTGTTGTTGTATATGTAATTAAAGAAATAATTAAACAACTAAAAATGATAAAACACAAAACATAAACGGAGACCGATCGAAAGATCGGGTGGGCATTCCAAAAGCTTATACCTAGTTTCCGGACCTAATCTTAGAGGACATCTACTGGACTCATTCCGTGGGATCTAGTTGTTGTATAATGTGTCCCGAATATCCATCTTCGACTTAAGCCCATCAAAAGACCAAAAGTTATATGTTCTAATGGGGCTTGAGCCCATACAGTGTCGTGGTCACCAAACACTTAGGCAAGTGCTGAACCCGGTTGTTTACAGTGGCAACTATACTGGGGATAGAGAAACTAATTCTAGTATTTCTTATTTTATTATTTTTAATTATTTGGTTATTTTTTTTGCATTCACAATACTACTCATATACTGTACAGCCAGTCCTGAATAACCCAACGGTGTTGCCCGTGTTTCACTTAAACCTGGTGGTACTGTACATGATTATTGTCACTCATAGTGGAATGCAATTGAGGACATTGTACGGACCTTTGACTAGAGAGACAGAAAAAAAGTATAAGCCTTTGACCTTACTTTAGACCGAGCCCATAAGGTGACTCAGCAACTTTCCCTAAGTTCTTCATAAAATACGTGTGTTTGATACCATATAGTAGTCTTATTTATAAAGGTCGAGCCTAATAATGATGGACTGTTTTAGGTTGGGCCCTATTATCCTATTATGGCCTATTAGATTGGACTTTAGTTTTATTAACGAAATTTGCTACTTGTTTGTTAGTATCATCTCGAGAGATTTGCATGAACGTCAGTTTTGATATCCCCGATAATAATTAAAATCTAGACTAAAAATGCTAAGACAAAAAACTCACTATTAACACGTGTGTGGGAGGAATAGGGTTTGAAGGCATTACTGGTAGATTTTACTTATGTTTGACTCTTTTTTTTCTTTTCTTATTTGTAAATAAATAAATCAAAAAGTAAAAAATAACTTGCATTTCATGCATAACACTCATTGTAGTTTTTTAAATATATTATTTTCAACTAAAAAGTCTCTTCCTGTTCGAAAGCAAGTCAAGGGTAATTTAGCTCATTAATATTAAGAATCCAATTAATCAATTAAGGTCACATCACAAGGAAATATAATGTTAGGAACCTTCAATTTTTATTTAGAATCTTTCAAACAAGAGATGCTAAAAGAATTCAGGGATGAAATGCAATATATGCTTAGAGACATGAAGGCTAAAATAACATAAAAGAGACATATTGATGTAAAAGAATTTGAAACAAGAACCACTGTTGGTGAGCCACTAAAAAAAAAAAGCAATAGAAGGTTTGACTGAACTAGAATGGATGAAAGACATAAAAAAGTAAATGGATTGGCTGCAGACTACAATGAAGAAAAATGGACTCAACTATAACTTTGCCGACCTAGATCTGGAGAAAGAAGAACCATTTCCCCTGAAATTCAAATTTCCAAACATTAAGAATTACGATGGGACTGGAGATCCTCACCTTCATCTCCGGTTTTACATTACCTTTATGAAGCCCACCAGACCAAAGCATAAATTGTCAAATAATTTCTGATGTCATTGATAGGAACTACTATTAAGTGGTACTACACCCTAAATATACATGTTCAACAAAATTAGAAGGAGCTGTGTTCAGCATTCATCAAATAGTACATGCTAAATTCTCAATTTGAAGTCTCTTTTCAAGAGCTACAGAATATAAAGCAAAGACCTAATGAATCTTTCACAAGCTTCTTGACTAGATGGAGGGGAAAACTAGCCCAAATAAAGCATAGGTCTACAGAAACAGATTAACTGTTCATAGCTATAGAAGCCTGCATTCCACCTCTAGTTAACAAGCTAAAAAATATAGGCATAAGAAACTTCGAAGAGTTGTGCCGCTTTGGAGTGAAGATTGAAGCTGATTTGAAGACGCACACTCATGAATGAAATTAGTTATTTTCTCTTATGGTTGTAATAAATTAGAATATTATTTTATTGTAATATTTTGTGCTAATAAATATTAGACTATTCAATTTATATGATTGTGAATTTTTTTATAATTGTGCATCTTATGGTATGCTTGAATAAGAGAGAGAGACAAAAAAGAAATTATATCGAATAAAAGGGGTTAAATATCAAAATCAACTTTCAGTTTTTTCTTTTGGCATCACAAACCTCAGCTTTTCTCTATGTAAAATAATTTGGACACTTCCAAAAAATAGAATGAGAAAAAAAGAAAGAAAAAAGGAAAAAGAAAAAAAAAGAGGAATGAGGAGAAATAAGAAAAAAAAAGAAAGAAAAATCTCTATCCATATTGCCATCTACTAATACTACACATACTTAAAGAGCCAATCATGTTTATCTTCCAGCACCTAATTTCACAAATCGTTCCCAATCGCCAACGATGTCAATTCCAATGGTTCAAAATAAAATTTTCTTCAATTGTGAGCTGAAAAAAATAGTTGGTCAGAAAACCCATAAAGGGCTGATCAATAACAGACATAGTGTAGCATGCATAGTTATAACGAATAAGTGACCATATAAAATGAGCATGATTGGCATAATATTAGCACATGAAGTATCATACATGGAATTTTTTAAATTAGCAATAAATTTATGTGATCAGCTGTTAAAGTGGCAACACAGATATCAAACAGTCAGCAACATGAGTATTAAGCAATTAGTGGCGAGCACATCACAACAGCATGGGCATCAAACAAACCAGCAGCAAGCATGGTAAAAACATAGATAAATCATCGACATAATTTTACAACCACCCAGGTAGATTGAAAACTTCTAAAAGGGGGCGATTTAGGCAAAAAAGGAAAATAAATTATAAAAAGAATAAAAGATCCAACTAGATTTGAAAATTCTTAAAAGAAAGCAACCAGAGCAAAAGAGAAAATATAAAATAAAATTGGTTACAATTTCAATATGGGAGTAATTATGTGAGTTTAAAAATGATAGAGTCTCACTAGGGGGTAAATAGGTATCTCATTTACAATGAGCTCAATCACGATAGTCCTGAAATAGCAAAACATACTCAAAATATAATAAAACGAGGGTGCATTTGTTGTTGTCATCCCAATCTAACTGTTAAGAGTCTTGATTTTTGTTTCCATTCTATAACATCGGTCTCAATAGGAGTCTCTAATAGACTTAATTTTTAAATTTGGATGCTTTGATGAAAGGAATGACCAATTTTCAAAGATCAACTCTAAACAGGAGAGACTTGGCTAGTCATTGTATACAAAGTCATTCAAAATACTTATTTCTCTAACTACCATTTCATGTATAAATAAAATTGTTTTGCAAAATTGCTTTTGGATCTCATGCACACGTGCAAAGAATAATGCATATTTTGCACATCATACGAGATTCTATTTGTTAAAATCACTTTTAAAAGCTTTCAAAGATCACAATTATGCATGCATCTGCTATGTAATTTGTAAAATGTGTTTTTCAAAGGTCAACAACCGTCTTGTAAAGTCTATCAAGAAATAACATCCTACCTGACGCCTCAGATGGCTATATGGCTCATTTTTGTTGATCCTGCCTAACGCCTTAGATGGCTATATGGCTTATTTTTGTTGATCCTGCATGACATCCAAGAGGCTATATGGCAGTTCTATTAGTTTTTGCCTAATGCCTAGAAGTTTATATGGCTCATTTTATTTGCCTTTACCTAATACCTAGATGGCTATACGACACATTTCATTTACCCTCGCCTAATGCCTAGATGGCTATATGATACATTTTAGTTGTCCTCGCCTAAGGCCTAAATGGCTATACGACACATTGCAGTTATTCTTGCCTAATGCCTAGATGGCTATATGGTGTATCTCAATTGTCCTCACCTAATGCCTCAGATGGTTAAACGACACATTTTGTTTATCCTCGCCTAACGCCACAAATTGCTAAACGACACATTTTATTTGTCCTCACCTAATGCCATGTATGGCTAAACAACATATTTTGTTTATCCCTGCCTAATGCTTAGATGGCTAAACATCACATTTCAGTTGTCCTTGACTAATGCCCAGATTGCTAAAGGGTATATTTCAGTTGTTCTTATTTACTGCCTAGATGACTACACGATATATTTCAGTTGTCCTCGCCTAATGCCTAGATGGCTATACGGTATATTCTTTTGACCTCGCTTGATGTCGGAAGTGGTTATAAAACTTTTATCTCATAAAAATAATGACATAAAATCATATTTTTACTTAAAAAACCTCTTTATTTTGTATATCAAGGCTAATGAAAATGGTTTAGGATGTCCTCTCGAATTGTCAACTCTGATGATGATGGACGGAAACCTCAGCAAGTCTCTAACCTCTTGATTTGTACATCAAGGTTGACGGTACAAAACTATCTTTTTTTTTATTGAAATTCTCTTGACTTTGAACATTAAGGTTGATAGAATAAAATTAAAATTTTTTTCTGACATTTAGCTCCAAAAATCTAAATCTTTTTTTGACATCTAGCTCTGAAAATTACAATCTTTTCTTAAACATCTCAATCGAAAGATCAAAAAATAAAAATCTGCATATTTTCCATGTTTGCATCAATACTTTTTCATAAATCATTACAATGCTTGCATGAGCTTTTTCATAAATCTCATTACATTACTTACATTTTGATTTTTGAAAAAGCAGGGGAAAATTGTTGACACTTGGGTTAGCCTAGCCCAATAGCAAAAGCCCAATAATGAAAGTCTAAGTAAAATGAGCCCAAACAGTGTAAAGTCTAAAGTCTCAGCCCATATGGTAAGCCCATGGCCTAACAAAACCCTTACAACCTATTAGCCCATCAAAGAGATGCCAATGAGGAGGTGTCTCAACAACGTGAGGTTTTGTTTTAGCAAAATATGGTCGACTACATTCCGCACAACTCCCTCTAATGTTCAACCACGATTTTTTGAGACAAAAAATCATGGGTAGCGTGCTGCAGAAGAGGGAGAACTTGAGGGAAGTGGTTGAAGGTGGTTTTGAGAGAATAAAAAAGGAATTTTTCAATGGGAAAAAAGAGGAGGGAGGCTTCCAAAAAAAATTAAAGGAGGAAGTAACGTTCAAAAAAAAAAAGCAATGTAAACAGAGAAGAAGGAAACTAGGAGAAAAAAAAAAGACAAAAGGAACTGAAAATAGAGATAGCAAAGAAGAAGAAAAGAGCAAGAGCTTGAGGTAAGGAATATGGACTGTAGCAATTACAAAAAGGGAAGATCGAGTCCTAACTTTACACTGTTCAAAACTCACTACTTTATTGTTGGAAAAAAATATGAGGGCTAAAATAGAGAAGCTGAATTCATCTGTCAATAATAAGGTTTTTTCTCGATTCTTTCTTTATTTCTTAATTTTTTTATATTGCATAATATGTTCAAAGCTTCTGCGTGGTTTAGTAATCTTAGAAAACAAATAATTTTGCTTCATATGTTTTCTTACATGATTGTTATTTAATTTAGTATTTAGCATTCAGTATCCATATTGTTATTTATTTTGTGGCAACTGCTCATGGTGTAGGCTTTTAGGCATAGACATACACGTTTTGAATAGAGAGAAGCTCTAATTGTCATTTTTTTTGTTATTCTATTTTTGTACCAGAGGTCACTGAGATGATGCCTTACTGTTGAGGCGCTGCCTCTACTTCCAGAGGCAAAATCTTCATCGCCTTATAATGGTGAGGCAGCGCCTCAGGCCTAGATGGTTTCGCAGCGTGGCAGTTTACTATTATTTGCATATTCTTATGTTTTCTTGATTTTAATCATGTTTTGGATGTCTATATGAATATGTTGTGTGAGAATTTAGGCAAATTTGTTCGTAATAGTGTCTTTTATTGTGTTTTATTTGTGTTGTTATTGGTGATTTATTCTTTATTCTTCATATACTGACTTTTCTGTTTTCTATAGGTTATTTTTTTCTTTTGGATGGGTTGATCAATAATTTATTTTGCACGCTTAAATAGTTAGTAGCCCATAGGTTACTGAATTTTAATCTTAGCCTCGGTTTATTTATGCTTTAGTTTTTATTTTCTCTGTGTAAATATAGGTTGTAATTCATTTCTCCTCCCCCATTTCTTTGCATGCACATTTATTTCTTTATTTATTTTTGTTGTTCTATATATTGTTGATTATGGATGAATGTGACTGTGAATGTGATAGCTGTCGTGAATCAGACATAATTGCATGTAAATTGGATTAATTAAGAGGATGGACTAAATTGTAAAATTGAAAATTATTTGGACAAAATTATAATTCGTATGTAATTAAAGAAATAATTAAATAACTAAAAATGATAAAATACGAAATACAAACGGAGGTCGATAGCAAGGTCGGGTGGACATTAGCCTATACTTAGTTTCCGGATCCAATATCTGAGGACGGCTGTTGGACTCCCTTTGTGGAATCAAATTGTTGCATAGTGTGTCCCGGATTTTACCTGGATGGTGACTCTATCTCCAACTTAATCCCATTAAAAAGCCTAAAACTATATTTTCTAATAGGCCTTAAGCCCGCACATAATGTCGTAGTTGTCAAACATTTGGGCGCATACTAAACTTTGCCGCCTAAAAATAATTTTTTATAATATTTTTATTTATATTATACATCTATTAAGATGTATTCGCAGTTTTCAATGAATAATTTATTTTTCCTTGTAAAAAGCCCAAATTAAAAATTTAAACGTACCATAAAATTTAACAAAATTTAAGAGATGAAACTGAATAAATTAACAACCGAAAGAAGTTATGCATTCAGCCAACTAGCACCAGACCTTTTCATCATACTCTCGTCAATTATTGTGCATGATCAATAATTTCCGGCAATCAATTTTGTATTGTTTTGTTTTCTTTTTATAATCTCAAACTGTGGCACGCATCGAATAAAGCACACTCTGTTCGTTTCTCCACATGACCATCAACCTGTTCTTGGCATTACGCACGGCATCAGAAAAGCATTATTAATGATCATCTGCATCCTATTTGTCCAATTTGTAATATTTTTTTAAATTGAAAATTTCAATATAAACGGAATAAATTGAATTTTTTAAATAATTTTATATAAATATTCAAATATTCTGCAAAAGTATATAGTCTTAAAATTTAAATTTTTAAAATAATGTTTTTCATTTTTTTAATTAAATTTTTTTGGCCGACGGAATGCTTAGCCGTAATCTTAATATGCATTAAATTGAAATGGGATTTTGCATTAGTTAATCGATTGGTGAATATAATAACAAAAATGATTTGTTTTGATGTATATAAATTGCTTGAACTTGGAGTAAGAAGCAACAACTTCAAAAAGATCACATTACATTGCATTGCAAGAAGCACTCGTGCATATATAAATTGCATGATCTATACATTTATTAGCAGCACATAATTATGATAATAATAATAACAATAATATAACACATGCTCTAGCTAAATCTTTAATCATCCATCTGGGAGCGTGCAGCGGCTAGCAGTCATGGATTGTACTTGACAGGCACAAGTAAAAGAGGTGTCCTCTTAGTAACAGTAAGAGCAACATGATCTCTCTCGTCCAAGTTAAGATCTTCCGTTGTTGTCCCCTGAGGCAATTTCCAGTCAAAACAATACAAAAGATTTGAAAGCACAATCCCAATGTTCATCTCTCCCACATGCAACCCCACACACATTCTTCTACCAGCTCCAAATGGCAGCAATTCAAAGTGACTTCCCTTGTAGTCAATAGGGCTCTCTGCAAATCTTTCAGGGTAGAACTCTTCAGGGTTCTTGAAGTACTTGGGGTCATGTCCTATTGCCCACACATTGACCTGAACCATTGTCTTGGCAGGAACTACGTAACCATCTAGTTTAATTTCTGAAATGGTTTCTCTTGGAATTAGTAGTGGGACAGGAGGATGTTTCCTGAATGTTTCTTTTATTATCATGTTGATGTATCCAAGCTTCCCAAGATCTGCTTCTGTTACTTTTCCTTTGTCTCCAACAACACTTCTGACTTCTTCTTGTGCTTTCTTCATCACTCTTGGATTCCTCATTAGCTCTGCCATTGCCCAGTTCAAGGTAATTGCTGAAGTGTCTACTCCACCCACAAATAGATTCTGATGCACAAAAATTTCACCAATTTATTAATTATTCCCCAGTTTTAATATCAAAAACACTTTTTATATGTTATTCATGTTATTAAAAAAAAAAAGTCTTGATAATATGAATTAAATTGGAAGAATTTATGAAAGTCTGATTAATTTCAATTGAATCGAGTGCATCCGTAAAGAAATAAAGTGTCCCCAATAATTTTCTCTATATAAAAAGTTCAAATTCAAAACTCAACTTAAGGGAATTTGAGCTTTTTACCATTTAGGAGCAAAACAAGAGAGATAATAATAATAATAAGGTTCAACTTTATATGCAGAACAAACTCTAATACCACAGCATCTAATATCATAACATGCGTTAACTAACATAATAAAAAGGCTTATTTGTGAAAAAAATCCAAACGTTTACAGCTTTTTGCAATTTAATCCCAACATTTTAATTTTTGTAATTATGTCCCAATTTTATTTTTATTTTTTTACAATATTAACACATTAATGAATTTGGTCAAATAAATTAATTCATTAATATTTTGCAATAAAGCTTATTGGGATCCACTCTTTATGTTGGTGGCATGACACTTTATTGCCCACTTAGACTTTTTAAAAATAATTTTGACCAAATTCATTAATGTGTTAACATTGCAAAAAAAAAATTGAAAATTGGGACATAATTGCAAAAATTAAAAGGTTGAGATTAAATTGCAAAAAGCTGTAAATGTTTGGATTTTTTTCACAAATAAGCCTAATAAAAAACAATTCTATTCTCAAGTGATTTTTCTTCAATTTTAATAAAATTTAAGAAATTTCTTATAAAAAAAACATAGTAAAAAACACTAATTAAGGAGAAATTTACCATGAGAACTCCTTTGATGTTGACTTTAGTGAACTGAACTTGACCTCCTTTTTCAGTTTGCTCCTTCTCTATACCCAGAAGCACATCGATCATATCATCATGCTCCTTCTCTCTTCCTGGTTTAAGATGATCATCAAGAATATGCTGAAAAAATTTATCCATTTCATGGAAAACTTTTTCAGTCTTTGAATGGCGACCAGTTATTCTATCAATCAACCAACCTATACCTGGCAACAGTTCACTAAAAGCATAGCTTCCCAAAAGAGCTTCTACATCATGAACAACATCATGAAATCTATTTTTATCAAAGTTAGTACCTCTGTACTCAAACCCAAATGACATTTTCAGTGTAATATTTGCAATAAGTTCAAATAACATATCAGTAAGATTAATAACCCTGGAAGAAGCTGCTGCTTCTGCTAAAGATTTCATTAGCACCTCAACTTCATATTCTCTAATGGGTCGAAAAGATTGAACTCTTTTCAAGCTAAAAAGTTCAAGAATAATCAGTTTCCTCATGTTCCTCCAGTGTTCACCATAAGGTGCAAAAGCTACATCAAAATAATTGTAAGAAAGTCGACCAGAACCATCTAAAAGTGGTCTGCTCGCGCAAGCAAGATCATGAACTTTAAAAGCTTCTTTTGCTGCTTCAGCGGAAGAGATTACAACAGTTTTTAATTTACCAAGATGAAGAAGCATGACAGGACCATATTTCTTTGACAATTTCCAGTAAGTCATGTGGTGCAATTCATTGCTAAGTTGGTGCAAGTTTCCAATTATTGGAAGCATTGGAGGGCTTGGTGGGAAATTATTTTTATCATCTTTTCTCTTTCTGAAGATGACAAACAATGGCACAAGTATGAGAAGAGGAAGCCAGAAGGGTATAGAGAAGGAAGCCATTGAAGGCAGGTTGTGCAATTCTTGAAGCTCAATCTTCAAATTTATAACATGCTCGTCTCAGAACGGATCAGTTCCCACACAAGATTGTGGTCATTGTGAGTTTTCAACTCATAATGTATAGTGGTAAGCCAAACCAATTAAAATTTATTATTTTATTATTGAACGTGACCAAAATTATCATATTAATCAATTTATTAAATCAGGAGGTAAATATTTAAATTGGATAAAGTTTTCTTGCTATTAATAAATGCTTTTTTCTTTAATAGGGAGGTCAAAGTAGTCTAAATAGTAATATATTATATATGACAGGGACAATACTTCCCTTTTTAAATTAGATAAAAATAATAATTTTACATGTTAATAATAAAAAAAATTTAAATTTTATACCTCATGACACTTTTAAAATAATTACTATTAAACCACTTTTTAACTGGCAGTAAATTCATTATTTTTAATAAAGAATTCGGAAATTTTTAAAATTGTATACAAGATGCAATTATTCCGGACGATAAAGTATTTTGCATTTTATTGTAGGATATAGTCAAGACAAATTTGGCCAAAAAAAATATGGGAAATGATAGGTGTCCACCACCGGGTGGACAATTACTATTTGGTCCCCATTTTACATGGGGATATTTTATTTCTAGGAGTAAAATTGTAATTTGGTGTGATAAATTATATTTTAACCCCTAATTAATAATTATAGGGACCATATGATAATTATCAGGGACCAAATGATAATTGTCCATCCGGTGGATAGTACTGCAGCTGTCCACAGTGCTGTCCACTCGGGGGACAGCAATCATTTCCCAAAAAATATATACAGTCAAGACAAGTATCGCGCATTTAAATGATACAGTGCAACAGATCTGACATAAATAAGATTTGTTTAAAAAAAATATGGGAAATGATAGGTGTCCACCGGGTGGAACAATTATTATTTGGTCCTCCATTTTATATAGATATTTTATTTTTAGAGGTAAAATTATAATTTAGCATGATAAATTATATTTTAACTCCTAATTACATGAGCCATATGGTAATTATTAGAGATTAAATGGCAATTATTCATCTGGTGGACAACACTGTAGCTGTCCACTCGGGGAACAGCAATTATTTCCCAAAAAATATATACAGTCAAGACAAGTTTCGCCCATTTAAATGATATAGTGGACACATCTGACATAAATAAGATTTGTTTAAAAAAAATTGTTATAATTAATGTTGTTTCTTATATTTAAATTTTAAATTTTTGTTTTTTAAAAAAAAAGCCATAATTAACATGCTTAACATAATATAATGAGTGACACTCTTTCAAACCAAAATTTTTTTTTCCTGTAATATATTATATTTTAAGCAAAATTTTTATCATCTAAAATATATTATATTTAATGATTAGATTGATAACATATATTTTAAATATTTTATATTGAATTAAAAAAATATTATACATATATATATATGGTATAAAGCTGGCAATTAATTTTATACACAGAACTGAACAAAATTTTTTAAAAAAACGCATCATCTATTATATTTTTACCCATGTAACAATAAAACTTTAATATCATAATTTTATAAATGAGTGTTTACTGTGTTCATGTTTTCTATATCGTAAAAAACAATAAATCTTTCGTATTTGAATATTTATCATTGTTTTACTAGTAAAACATGAATCATCTATTATATTTTTACTTATCTAATGATGAATATAATATATTTAATATAAATAAGTTATTATTTTTAAAAAAATTTATCTCACTTTTTATTTCTTTTTTCTATTTAATTTTTTTGTTTGATATTTATTTTCATACATGTTTTTATTATTTTAACTCTGAAGTAAATTACATTAAATAAAATATTTTAAATTATTTTAATTTTTCAAAATAAAAGTAAAAAATTTACAGCTCAAAAAGTCATAAAAAAATATTTTTTATTTTCTCAATTTATTTTTTAAAAAATACTTTTGAACAAAGCATAAAATTTAAACTGAAAGATTTACATTATATATGGATGGATGGAAAAGGAAAGAGAATAGGAGGAATATTGATATTTATGTTATTTGACTATTTAAAATTTTGGGAGGTAAAAGAAATTGGAGGAAAATTATTCTCCATCAAATTAAGTGTAAAAACTTCAACTTCTAAAATATATTAATTTTTGTTTTTCATCAAAAAAAATATATTAATTTTTTAAATTTTATTTTCTTTTTGCATACTTTTTCTTTTCTTTTCTTTTTTTAATTAAATTGTCAAATACATAGAGAAATAATTTTTTCCTTTGTCCATAGCCATACATAGTGTAAGTGTTTTTCTTATTCTACCAGGAAAGTGAGTCTTAACCTAATAGTTAGGCTTTATTCTTGTGATTTTTAAGTATTCTTTTGTGCGAAAAAAAAACAATGGCTATGAGTTGGCAAGTCTTGTGTAAACATTCTTTCTATTTTTTTTTTCTTCATTTGAGAAATCATGCCACTTTAACAAGTAGTATAAAGGACAAAAAAAAAAAAAATTTTGCAAATATCATTTTGGTTCAATCATTTAATCAAATTATTGTTATTATAAAGAATTTCATTAAAATTATATAATTATAATCATCTGATTTTAATTAACAAAAATTATTATAATTTATTATCGTAAAAAGATAATACTTTGATGAAAGCACATCTTCCCACTTGATGATAAAGTTTAAAAGCACTACTGACACCAATAATAGCAAAACAACAAACAGCCTAAAAATTTTTAAAAGTGGTTTTGGCCATTTTTGGCAAAACCACTTCTTCCTTGCATTTAAATCTTGTGTCTGTATCTATCTACGTTGGAAGATGATATGTGTCTCGGTCCGAGACACATCTTCCCACTTAATGATAAAGTTTAAAAGTACTACTGACACCAATAGCAAAACAACAAACAGCCTAAAAATTTTTAAAAGTGGTTTTGGCCATTTTTGGCAAAACCACTTCTTCCTTGCATTTAAATCTTGTGTCTGTATCTATCTACGTTGGAAGATGATAGGTGTCTCGGTCCGAGACAGTCTCCGACCGAGACAATTATCATTTTGGTTCTCCCATTTTACAGGGACAGATTATTTGGGGATCAAAAAGGTAATTTTTATATAAAATTACTTTTTTGCCCTCAAAAAAATTTACCTCATTTTATACTATAAGGGGTAAAATGGTAAAAATGATTGGTGTCTCGGATTTCAGACCTAAACACCAATCATTTCCGATCTACATTTATATTATATAGATATTGCTTTGGTCCTTTCTTTGCTCGAAGGCAACGCTTTGCAGAGGTCTTTCTCCAACATTTCTTCATTCGATTTCTACCTAAGCTAACATGGCTGCAGTCCCGATCTCGGAGGCGACGCTAGCAGAGGAGCTTCATGCGGAAACTCATGTTCTAGAGAACAGCTCTGGTGGAGACGACAGAAAGTGCTAATTTTCAAGTGTACCCATCTTTGTGTTTTGAGTTTTTTTTGCAGATTTGTTTTGTGCTAAAAATCCCAGCCAAATATCAACGTCTTAATGCCATGAAGGCCGTGGGAATCTATATCTGCTTGGGTCTTTTTTTTTTTTTTCTTTAAATGTTATTGGTGTTTATTTTGAGCAGCTGGGTTTTTTAGCATCATTCAGGCCACGGAAGCAGGCCTAGGCTGCAAGAGATTGGTCAGTTTGCTTAGTGCAAATGAGTCTCTAGTTTCGTTCTTTGTTGGTTTGTTAGGGCTTTTAGTTTTTAATTTGCTTTCTTTAGTTTAATTTTCTTGTTCAAATCATGTACCCTCATTAGTTAGGCTTTTAAGTCGACTAAAAGTGGTCCTTAATGTGTCTACGAGTTAGATTTAGGATCCCTGAGCAGGTAATGATTTTAGTTGTTTTAGTGTTGTATAGGTGCTTCCGTATATGATTCGGTCGATAGTTAGTCTACCTACCTTTTTAGGGCTGTGTAAAGTTTGGCCTTGCTTAGGCTTTTTTATATGAATGATATTCATTATGGACAGAAAAAAAAAAAAAAAAAAAAAAAAGCACTCCTTACAATTAACTTGCTCGTTTAGTCATCATTTTTGGCTTATGAATACATACAAAAATTTTAACATTATTTGATGGCTCAGTTGATGTCCATTTTGACGTGACCTTTTAGCTTCATTATTATTTCTCTATATTTATTGCTTGTAAATTGTGTCTCCATAGACAACTGAAGATGAAGTGCTAGGAAATAAATATACTTTTCACATTTAAATTAATTAATTTAAATTAAATAATTTCATGTTAATTTTGTAATAATTAATTAAATATTTTTATCTTATATAATGTAAAACTCTATTCTAAATATGGATTATTTATAATAGTTTTAAACACATAAATAATGAACTGGGCCTATGTATTTTTTTTCTTAATTTTTATATTTTCTCATATTTATTTTTAAAAAAGATTTATCATTGAAGGGATCAAAAGTTGCTAAAATCTTTACTAAGTGTGCCCCGTAGCTGCTGTTAAGCTTCGGTGCTCTAGTGCGGTCCGTTCGTCCTCTAGTAACGTTGCTGAGCTACTGCCCCATACTCTTAATTAATTTGTGGCATAAACTATTCTTAAACGGTATTAAAACAGATCTATCATATATATATAGCAAAAGCCAAAAGACACAACAATAGTGCATATGATATGCATTAAATTGATATGCATTAAATTGATATACACAACAATAGTGCATATGATATGCATTAAAACTAATCAATTAATGATGCAGTGGTTCCCTAAAAAAAAAATTCTATAGCTTTAGTTTCAAAAAAAAAAAAAAAGCTTAAGATAATGGGGAGAAGGAAGCTAAAGATATCAAAATTGGAATGTGGAAAGGCAAGGCAAATTAAGTACTCCAAGAGAAAGGTTAAGATATTAAAACAGATCTATCATATATATATATATAGCAAAAGCCAAAAAACACAACAATAGTGCATATGATATGCATTAAATTGACCCAAAAAAAAAGATAAAGAGCATTATAATTAATTAATTAACTAATCAATTAATGATGCAGTGGTTCCCTAAAAAAAATTAATGATGTAGTGGTTGGACCATAAAGATAATCTTTAAGGCCATTCAACCAAAAAAAAATCTTCCATTTTATGCGGCAGGTATTGTTTCAAGAATCATTTTATATATAAAAAAACATCATTGCTCTATAATAGAAAATTTCCATAAGATTGGATCTTCTTTTCATATCAAGAGATCTCCAACATTTATGCCTTTGTTTTATTCACAGAGAATTCTGACTACCCTTTTTTTAAATACCACCAAGTTATGAAAAATTGAAAATCTTCTGTTTTTTGATAAAAAAAAAATACTTATATATTTTTTAGTAATTAGTTTTGATATTTAATAGTGTTAATAATTAGAATAAAATTAAATGAATCTCGTAATATAAGTAAACTTTTTCGACATATATTTTTTGTATATATGTATATAATTTGAGTTTGAAATTTTATTTAAAAAATTATATTTTTTTATCATTTAAACACTAAATATTAGTAAAAGATATTTGTACACTTTCACATTAGATATATATATAATTCTTTAATATTGTTGATGAGATATAATTCAAATTTGAAACATTTCTTGTACTATTTGAAGATTAAAATACAATGCCATTTGATTTGGAGTATGTGTTTAGAAAGAACTATATAATACTTAAATTTATTATGTTAGTTGTTCAATGACCATTTTATTCTAAAAAAAAAAAAGAGAAAACTACACAATATTTAAAACTTCAATAATTTTTAAATTACAATAAAATAAACAAAATAATGAAAGAAAGGGCCCAAATAGAAAGTTAGTTACAATGTGAAAGTTGATTTTTCATATAGAATAATTAACAATGTATCATATCATATGATAGCAATCATTATTATTATCATCAGAATAATAGTTTCTTTTCTATTAAAAAAGTATCTATTATTGATAATTTTGAATATATCATATCATATTATTAATTGATAACATCAATGTTTATGGCATATCAATAAAAAATTTGGCATCATATCATAAGGAATCATATATTTATGAGTCACCGTTTTGAATAAATAATAAATAAATAATTTCTTATAATTACAACACAAAAAAATTCGACATATTAGAAAGTATTTCTATCAATAATTATTTAGTGGAAAGTGACACTAATTATTAATATAGAGTAAAGTAAATATTTTAATTGAAAAATTTTTCATTTTTATCTTAAGAAAAAGGTGTCAATTTAAGATAAATTCATAAGAAAGTGGAATTTCTTTAAAATCTACTCCAGTATTTTGAAATTGATTAATTGGTAAAGACTAAAGAGATATCACTGCTAGAAAATAACTCATTAACGAAGGAAAAAGTCATCGCTAAAAGTTAAAAAGTGGTAGTTAAAAACTTGTAGCGACCACTTTTTTATGGTCGTCTGTCGTCGTAACAAGCTTTGCCGCTAATAACTTTTTGCGACTAGAAAAAATTAGTGATCGCAAATAACTTTTTACGAAAATATATATTATGGTCGCTAAAAATTCATTAATAACAACAATATTGTCATCGCAATTGATTTACATAAGAACTATATAGACAACCAATTGCGACCAAAAAATTTGATTGCAATTAAGTGCAATCCTAAATTGCAAAAAAAAATTTAAAACAATTGTGCCATCACAATTTTTTAATTATTCATATTTCACTTTAAGCGCATACACACATATATCAGGACTTATAAGAAATTACAAAAAGTTCAATCCATTTATGTTCAAAAAAATTTCATCATTTGATAAGTGTCAATGAAAATTATTACACCAGCACTTATTTTATACTAATAACTACTACCAAAGTATGTCCTATCAAAAAAATAAAATATACTCAATTCCAAATTAGAAATGTTTGATTATATCAAAAAGAATTTGAGATTAACAATGCCCATGTCCATAAGATTTGGAGATATTCTTCACTTTGAAACATGTACCTATAGATAGAAAACTAAATTTCAGAAAACAACAATAACAAAACAATTGTATCGGGCATACATTAATAAAGTTCATATTCGTGTAACAAAACAACAATAACAAAATAACTGTAAGGCAAAACCCCCCTTCTTATCAGCCAGTCAATAAGAGGCCACTATTTCTTCCTATGTACAGTCCAATAAAGTTCATTGTTTATAAAACACATGTATAAGATGACAAAGTTTTACAACTACAGCAAGTCAAAATCCCAATGCTCTGGAATGCTTATCCCAGAGTAATATTTACCTTTTCAGTTAGATCCAGTGCTCCACTAATAATTGTCGTTTCATCACGCGTGAGTTCACCTCCCCTGTCAGCCTAAAATGGATGGAAACAGTAAGCTAACAGATGATGGAAATAATTATATCCAAATCTATTAATACCGATATCAGAAAACTCCATTAATACACAAGTATATGTGCAAACTCATGAGATTGTTTAATAATAAAGCATGCTTTGCTATTAAATAGAGAACATGTGCATTAATAGAATTACTGGATAAATGTAAGCAAATGCTTCTCATACTAAATTACAGATGATAACTGGGTTTTACCTCTTGGTTATGGATGGAGACAAGTGCTTTAAGCTGAGATCGTCAAAACAAAGAATCACTGTGACCTAGTGCAACATCCAAAACCTGAAATCACATTCATCAACGCAATACGATCAATAAACTTGGCAACGAATTACCTCAGCCCCATTGCAAGATATTGTCAAAATCTCATTGCAGCTGCTTAAAACAATGTAACTAATGCTCATTGTTACAATACCATACCACACATTTGCAATACTTTAATACTTTAAA